>CM038728.1:9032520-9210020 GCA_021613375.1 Megaleporinus macrocephalus
TTTAAACACTGTAAGTACTTTTACTCATGTCATTGTTAGGCTTTGGCTCAGAAACAGCAGAAAAGGGTCCCTATGGTCTGGGAAACGTTATGGTGGCATTCTCTGCTCCCACTCATCCAATCAGGGTCTGAACCTATCCTTGCAGATCACGTACACCATGGGATCTTCCAGCAAGACGATGCAACACATCACAACTAGAAATGTCCCACACTGGTCGGAAGAGCTGACTTCCAAGTACTACCCTGGACCACTAATTCCCCAGACTTGAACCCAATTGAGAGTCTGTTGGACCACCTAGATCATGGTGTTAGCTCTATGGCCCTGGCAGCTGTGGAATGATATCTACCAGGGTCTACCAGTTCGTCTAGCTGCTGCCTCTGGATATTAGCGACTCGACCGTGTCTGCGTTTAGTCTAGAACAGTCCAGTGTTGATATGAATTGGTCTTAGCTTGGCGCTAACGCTTTATTTAAATCCCATAAGGATCCTAGTAGAAAGTAGCTATATAGTAGAAGTGGGTTTTGTTGTCTAGAACTGAAGGACTACGTTCTGGTTCTAGTTCTGCTGAGCTTAACTCTGGTACTGACCACACTGTAGGAAAGCTGAGCGCTATGTTAGCTGGTGCTGTACGCCCCCACACTCTGAGGAGGCGGGGGGTGCAGTGGTGTGTAAAATGTGCCCAGTGGGCCAACCGACACCGCCCAGCTGAAGCTAATGCTGAAGCTAATGCTGAAGCCCATGGCACTGTGGGATACTGGAGTTCAGACCCAGTGTGGGTCTTTATTTGTTCAGCCTAGTGTCCTTGTCCTCAGGTCTTCCGAGGACGCAAGCAAGAGGAACGGAGAAGACATGAGGATGGAGATGCTCTGGAGCAGCTGCACATGAGCTAAGGTATAAATCCCCCCAGTGCTGGACTGGGAGCAGTGGAATGGAGCTCCATCCAGTAACTTTGGGATGATTTGGAGTGATCCAGAACTGATCATCCAACATGAGTGCCTGACCTTACAATTGCTCAATCAAAACCTCACAGGAATGTTCAACACCAGTACCTGACCTCACTAATACTCAATCAAATCCTCACAGCCATGTTGAACATCAGCACCTAACCTCACTAATACTCAATAAAATCCTCACAGCAATGTTGAACATCAGTACCTGAGCTCACTAATACTCAATAAAACCCTCACAGCAATGTTCAACACTTGTACCTGACCTCACTAGCACTCAATCTAATCCTCACAGCAATGTTCAACATCAGTACCTGACCTCACTAACACTCAATCAAATCCTCAGAGCAGTGTTCCAACATCAGTACCTGACCTCACTAATACTCAATCAAATCCTCACAGCAATGTTGAACATCAGTACCTGATCTCACTAATACTCAATCAAATCCTCACAGCAATGTTGAACATCAGTACCTGACCTCACTAATACTCAATCAAATCCTCACAGCAATGTTGAACATCAGTACCTGACCTCACTAACACTCAATCAAATCCTCAGAGCAGTGTTCCAACATCAGTACCTGACCTCACTAATACTCAATCAAATCCTCACAGCCATGTTGAACATCAGCACCTAACCTCACTAATACTCAATAAAATCCTCACAGCAATGTTGAACATCAGTACCTGACCTCACTAACACTCAATCAAATCCTCAGAGCAGTGTTCCAACATCAGTACCTGAGCTCACTAATACTCAATAAAACCCTCACAGCAATGTTCAACACTTGTACCTGACCTCACTAACACTCAATCTAATCCTCACAGCAATGTTCAACATCAGTACCTGACCTCACTAACACTCAATCAAATCCTCAGAGCAGTGTTCCAACATCAGTACCTGACCTCACTAATACTCAATCAAATCCTCACAGCAATGTTGAACATCAGTACCTGATCTCACTAATACTCAATCAAATCCTCACAGCAATGTTGAACATCAGTACCTGACCTCATTAATACTCAATCAAATCCTCACAGCAATGTTGAACATCAGTACCTGACCTCATTAACACTCAATCAAATCCTCACAGCAGTGTTCCAACATCAGTACCTGACCTCACTAATACTCAATCAAATCCTCACAGCAGTGTTCCAACATCAGTACCTAAGATCACTAATACTCAATCAAATCCTCACAGAAGTGTTCCAACATCAGTACCTGACCTCACTAATATTCAATCAAATCTTCAAAACAATGTTCAACATCAGTACCTGACCTCATTAACACTCAATCAAATCCTCACAGCAGTGTTCCAGCATCAGTACTTTTCACCTGTAACTCGGCTGAGCTGGATCTCCAGAAGTCTGTGCAGCTCAGCCGGGCTCCTGGTGGTGTAGTGGAGCGGCTGTGCTGTGGTTTCTGTGTTTCAGTACGGACTGCCACTCTCTCTGACGTGATTATTGATCATCTGTGGCAGTTTGACAGTTCTTTGTTAATTAGAATTAACGTCACTGGCGTGACATGATGAATTCTCCTCTCCTCGACTCTTCTCCGTGTTTGGAAGTGAGCGCGAGACCGTGTGTAGGTGGGCGTGTGTGCATGCTGATAGAGCGCTGTCACTGTTGGGACTGAGACCGAACGCAAGTCACTGATATGTGGATTGTAAGCAGCGCATTTCCAAAGAGCTCTCACAGCAGAGTCGCCCTACTGCACAGATACAGCACTGATTGAGTATTAGTGAGGTCAGATACTGATGTTGGAACACTGCTGTGAGGATTTGATTGAATATTAGTGAGATCAGGTACTGATGTTCAACATTGCTGTGAGGATTTGATTGAATATTAGTGAGATCAGGTACTGATGTTCAACATTGCTGTGAGGATTTGATTGAGTATTAGTGAGCTCAGATACTGATGTTGGAACACTGCTGTGAGGATTTGATTGAATATTAGTGAGATCAGGTACTGATGTTCAACATTGCTGTGAGGATTTGATTGAATATTAGTGAGGTCAGGTACTGATGTTCAACATTGCTGTGAGGATTTGATTGAGTATTAGTGAGATCAGGTACTGATGTTCAACATTGCTGTGAGGATTTGATTGAATATTAGTGAGATCAGGTACTGATGTTCAACATTGCTGTGAGGATTTGATTGAGTATTAGTGAGATCAGGTACTGATGTTGGAACACTGCTGTGAGGATTTGATTGAATATTAGTGAGCTCAGGTACTGATGTTGGAACACTGATGTTAAGATTTGATTGAGCGTTAGTGAGCTCAGGTACTAATGTTGGAACACTGCTGTAAGGATTCGATTGAATATTAGTGAGCTTAGGTACTGATGTTCAACATTGCTGTGAGGATTTGATTGAATATTAGGGAGCTCAGGTACTGATGTTGGAACATTGCTGTGAGTACTTGTTTGTTAGTGAGGTCAGGTACATCTTCAACCTGCAAGGGCGCTCCAACAGTCACTGCCAGCATCTGTTACCTCTCCCTTGGACAGTCCACCAACCAAATAACCCTGAATACTAAAAGCCTTATGAGAGAGAGAGAGAGAGAGAGAGATAGAGAGAAAGAGAGAGAGAGAAAGAGAGAGACCCACAGGACTAAGGAACAGCAGGCGCCAACCAAAGGCGGCATTTACAAAACAAGACCTTTACATGGAATAGACTAGTTAAAGGTTACACACACACGCACAACAGCGTCCAGCTGCGAGAAAAAAAGAGCATTTCTACATCCGAGTGTGTGTGTGTGTGTGTGTATGATTTAAATGTGAGTTCTGCTAAAAAAACACACACACACACCACTATTGAGCATCATCTACAGAAAAGGCCATCCGACATCTATTCAGAGTATCTTTAAAAATACCTTTTCAAAAGATAGTCAGTCTGCAGATACCATGACAGTACTGTTCGCTTTGGAAACCTGGAGTATCCGTCAATACCAATAGAGTAACCTTGACGATTGGCTGATGGTGAATATTGGAACTAAAGGCTTTCAGGAAAACTCAAGGTTGAATATCGGTTTCAGCTGATACTCAAGGTCTCAATGTTGGTATCAGACAATAGTCAAGGTTTCGATACTGTTGTTAGTCAAGGTTTCAATGCTGGCCTGAGCATCTGCTGAAACAAACACTGTTTCAATATTAACATTGGTATTTTCCACTACTTCAGTACCGCTGTTGACAAACACTCAAGATTTGGATATTGGTTTTAGCTGATATTCAAGGTTTCGATATTTGTATTGACGGACACTCAAGGCTTCAATACTGGCCTCGTTATCAGCCCATACTCAAAGTTTTAATGTTGACCTAATCATCAGCTGATACTGAAGTTTTTAATATTAACATCAGTATTTTTCGGTAACTGAATAGTGGTATTGACATACACTCAAGGTTTCAAGACTGGCCTCAGTATCAGTTGATTCTCAAAGTTTCAATGCTGGCCTCAGTATCAACTGATACTCAACATTTCAATGCTGGCCTCAGTATCAACTGATACTCAACATTTCAATGCTGGCCTCAGTATCAACCGATAGTCAAAGTTTTAATGCTAGCCTCAGTATCAACCAATACTCAAAGTTTCAATGCTAGCCTCAGTATCAACCAATACTCAAAGTTTCAATGCTGGCCTCAGTATCAACTGATACTCAAAGTTTCAATGATGGAGTCAGTATCAACCGATACTCAAAATTTCAATGCTGGCCTCAGTATTAACCGATACTCAAAATTTCAATGCTGGCCTCAGTATTAACCGATACTCAAAATTTCAATGCTGGCCTCAGTTTTAACCGATACTCAAAATTTCAATGCTGGCCTCAGTAGTATCCGATACTCAAAGTTTCAATGCTGGCCTCAGTATCAACTGATACTCAAAGTTTCAATGATGGAGTCAGTATCAACCGATACTCAAAATTTCAATGCTGGCCTCAGTATTAACCGATACTCAAAATTTCAATGCTGGCCTCAGTATTAACCGATACTAAAAATTTCAATGCTGGCCTTCAGTATCATCAGCTGATACTGAAGTTTTTAATATTAACATCAGTATTTTTCGGTAACTGAATACTGGTATTGACATACACTCAAGGTTTCAAGACTGGCCTCAGTATCAGTTGATTCTCAAAGTTTCAATGCTGGCCTCAGTATCAACTGATACTCAACATTTCAATGCTGGCCTCAGTATCAACTGATACTCAACATTTCAATGCTGGCCTCAGTATCAACCGATAGTCAAAGTTTTAATGCTAGCCTCAGTATCAACCAATACTCAAAGTTTCAATGCTAGCCTCAGTATCAACCAATACTCAAAGTTTCAATGCTAGCCTCAGTATCAACTGATACTTAAAGTTTCAATGCTGGCCTCAGTATCAACTGATACTCAAAGTTTCAATGATGGAGTCAGTATCAACCGATACTCAAAATTTCAATGCTGGCCTCAGTATTAACCGATACTCAAAATTTCAATGCTGGCCTCAGTATTAACCGATACTCAAAATTTCAATGCTGGCCTCAGTTTTAACCGATACTCAAAATTTCAATGCTGGCCTCAGTAGTATCCGATACTCAAAGTTTCAATGCTGGCCTCAGTATCAACTGATACTCAAAGTTTCAATGATGGAGTCAGTATCAACCGATACTCAAAATTTCAATGCTGGCCTCAGTAGTATCCGATACTCAAAGTTTCAATGCTGGCCTCAGTATCAACTGATACTCAAAGTTTCAATGATGGAGTCAGTATCAACCGATACTCAAAATTTCAATGCTGGCCTCAGTATTAACCGATACTCAAAATTTCAATGCTGGCCTCAGTATTAACCGATACTAAAAATTTCAATGCTGGCCTCAATATCGACCGATAGTCAAAGTTTCAATGCTGGCCTCAGTATCAACCAATACTCAAAGTTTCAATACTAGCCTTAGTATCAACCGATACTCAAAGTTTCAATGCTGGCCTCAGTATCAACCAATACTCAAAGTTCCAGTGCTAGCCTTAGTATCAATCGATACTCAAAGTTTCAATGCTGGCCTCAGTATCAAACAATATTCAAAGTTTCAATGCTGGCCTTAGTAGTATCCGATACTCAAAGTTTCAATGCTGGTGTCAGTATCAACCGATACTCAAAATTTCAATGCTGGCCTCAGTATAAACCAATACTCAAGGTTTTAATACCGGTGTCAGTATTAACCAATACTCAAGGTTTCAATACCGGTTTCAGTATCAGTATTAGCCGATACTGGAAGTTTCAATACTGGTGTCAGTGTTATCGGATACTCAAGATTTCAATACTGGTATCAGTGCTGAGAATGATTCACCACCCAAATAATACCTGCTCTGTGGTGGTCCTGTGGGGGTCCTGACCATTGAAGAACAGAGTAGTAGAGTATACAGAGAATCAGAAGAACTACAGTCTATAAGTGTAGAGCTCGTTGGCGATATATATATATATATATATATATATATATATATATATATATATATATATATATATATATATATATATATATATATATAAAGAGAGAGAGAGAGAGAGAGAGAGGATCAGTTCCATCTCTATGGCACGCGCACGACTGTTCATGCATCACTGACTGTGTGAGTGTGTTCAGATGGCTTAAAGTGCCAGATTGTTTCCACCAACCAGAGAACAGCAGATCTGTGTGTGCGCGCTTCTATATGATTGCACATCGGAGCGTGAATGTCCCACATGGCGTACGAGCGTGTGTGTGTGTGTGTGGTGTTATGGCCTGCTCCCCCAACCACTACCCGGCCCCCCGAGGCTCTTGATCCTGAGAACAGGTGTCACTGTTTTAGCTGCCACCAGTCTGAGTGTCAGGGCGGGTTATAAATATATTCACTCTCTCTGATACTCATTGTGACTGAGTTCAGACTGAGTGATGATGAAACCCCAGGAGTAAAGCTACAGTCACAGTACAGATCTGCAGTTCACTCCTCTATGTGTCTAATCCACAGTCCTACTGACCCTCACACCTTTATATGTCTAATCCACAGTCATACAGACCCTCACTCCTCTATGTGTCTAATCCACAGTCATACTGACACTCACACCTTTATATGTCCAATCCACAGTCCTACTGACCTGCACTCCTCTATGTGTCTAATCCACAGTCATACTGACCCTCACTCCTCTATGGGTCTAATCCACAGTCATACAGATCCTCACTCCTCTATGTGTCTAATCCACAGTCATACAGACCCTCACTCCTCTATGTGTCTAATCCACAGTCATACTGACCTTCACTCTTCTATGTGTCTAATCCACAGTCCTACTGATCCGCACTCCTCTATATGTCTAATCCACAGTCATACTGACCCTCACTCCTCTATGTGTCTAATCCACAGTCCTACTAATCCGCACTCCTCTATGTGTCTAATCCACAGTCATACAGACCCTCACTTCTCTATGTGTCTAATCCACAGTCATACTGACCCTCACACCTTTATATGTCTAATCCACAGTCCTACTGACCTGCACTCCTCTATGTGTCTAATCCACAGTCATACTGACCCTCACACCTTTATATGTCTAATCCACAGTCCTACTGACCTGCACTCCTCTATGTGTCTAATCCACAGTCATACTGACCCTCACTCCTCTATACTCACTCTGTTCCCGTTGGACTCCAGATCTTTCTGATCTTTTCTTGATGCTCAAAGCTACACACATAGTATAGAGACGTCCGCCTTCATTAAACCTCTGTAACATTGGTGATCAACCATTCTCTAGATTTGCTCCTAGTCTGTGGGACTCTCCCCGTGCAAGTCTAACAGTCTAATTGTCTTCCTATGTTCAGCTCTAACCTTCTCTAAATGTAAACTTCTTTTCCTCTGCTTTACAGTTTAGTTTCTTTCTTCTGTATTGAATTGTTGTATGTATTGATTTGTTCTATCTATATTGATTTCATTTGAAGCATCTTTGGACCTGAGATTTGAGAAAATCAAATAAAACTTGTGACTCAACTTTGACTCGAACACCAATGACTTGGAAAGACTTGAGACCCAAGGTTGACGAATAATGAAAGGAGACAAACAAGGCAAGTGTTAGACAAGTAGAAACAGTTTTCATTTGGCTTTTAAATTTCAGTCATACCAGTAGGAGCATTGGGCCAACCTTTTTTCAATTTTAAACAAACAAATTAAACAAGGCTAGAGACAATTGGTATTACACTAGCTGAACAATGCATACTGAGGTGATTGGGACATGTCTTTTAGGACTTGGACTCTACTTGAGACTTTCCTGCACTTATTCAGGACTTGAACTGGGACTAAACTGTCTTGACTTGGGACTTGTCACACTTAACACAAATCAAAGAGTCCAATGTTTCCCTAATCAAGGTAACCAACTGGATTTCAATCAAAGTGACCATCAGGATTAGAACGTGACCAAGAGAATCAAAAAATCCAACGCAACCTAATAAAGGGGAAACAGCAGTGACCAAAACAACCTCATTCATCAACTCTAAATCACCACAAGAAGTGAATCCCAAAATTACCAAACCAGACAAAGTTGTCCAAAAGCAGACTGACCAACAAATCAATGAGCAAAAGAACACTAATCAAAGAGACCAATCAAATTCAACCCGTTTACCAAATTCAACAGAACCCTAATCAAAGTGATCAACAGAATCCCAAAATCAAAATCAGCAACAGAATCACAGAGGGAGCAATCAAGAAGTCCAACAGAAACCCAAACCCAGAGCATGCTAGTCTCACATTTTTAGAAGTGATCTTGTAATAACAACATCTGGGGACAACCATGAGCAATGTTCCACCAAATGTTGGGGTGACGTAGACATATTAGTGTGGGAATAATTGAAGCTAAAGTTTCTAAGCTGATCCAATGTCTTAAGTTAGCATGACAGAAAAGCCACCTTAAAATTTTGACTAGTGTATCGATAGAACGTGCTAAAAGAGCAGCACTAGAGGAAACATTTGCCACAATCCAGCACCACAAGTTGTACAAGTTGTCCTCAGACGTGTATTGGCGCTTATGAGATCATGCCTGGTCCCGTGAGACAAAGAGTCCTCTAGATTCACTATCAAACAGAAGCCCAATCCAACAGAAGCCTGATCAGAGTGACCATGAGTAACCTGACTGGAGTGTCCAACAGAACCACAGGATACCAACACCACACAGACAACAGAGAGGGAAACAGATGGTACCAGGCAGAGAAGGGGGAGGGGTGGAGGAGTAAAAGAATGAGATATGACAATAAAACACAAAACACAGTGTCTTACAGTATAAATAGATGAATGCCTGCAATATCAATCAGAGAACCCAATGTGTTTGTCCCAAACCCAAGTCTGTATGCTTGGTAACACTAGCTTTAAACCAAGCTGGACAAAAAGTACATCTCAGTAGGGCTATAGCAACATTTGCAGCTGTACTGGAGTCCAGATTGAAGACTATATTATGTATTTGTGGAAAACAAAATCACAATCAGCTAATCCAACAGCTAATCCAACAGAAAGCCAATGAACCAATTTAACAAAACTCCAAATAACTAATCTAGGAGATCTCCAATAAACCATTACAACAGAACCTCAATCAGTTAATCCAACAGAAAGCCAATGAACCAATACAATTGAACCTCAACCAGTTAATCTAAAAGAAAGCCAATAAAACAATTCAACAGAACTCCAAATAAATAATCTAACAGATCTCCAATGAACCAATACAACTGAACCTCAACCAGTTAATCTAACAGAAAGCCAATAAACCAATACAATAGAACCTCAACCTGTAAATCTAAGAGAAAGCCAATGAACCAATTTAACAGAACTCCAAAAAACTAATCTAGGAGATCTCCAATAAACCATTAGAACAGAGCCTCAATCAGTTAATCCAACAGAAAGCCAATGAACCAATTTAACAGAACTCCAAATAACTAATCTAGGAGATCTCCAATAAACCATTACAACAGAACCTCAATCAGTTAATCCAACAGAAAGCCAATGAACCAATACAATAGAACCTCAACCTGTTAATGTAAGAGAAAGCCAATAAAACAATTCAACAGAACTCCAAATAACTAATCTAACAGACCTCCAATAAATCAATACAACAGAACCACAATCAGCTAATCCAACAGAAAGCCAATGAACCAATTTAACAGAACTCCAAATAACTAATCTAGGAGATCTCCAATAAACCATTACAACAGAACCTCAATCAGTTAATCCAACAGAAAGCCAATGAACCAATACAATAGAACCTCAACCAGTTAATCTAACAGAAACCAATAAAATAATTTAACAAAACTCCAAATAACGAATCCAACTCCAATAAATCAATACAACAGAACCTCCATCAATTATTCCAACAGAAAGCCAATAAACAAATTCAATAGAACTCCAAATAACTAATCCAACAGATCTGCAATAAACCATTGCAACAGAACCTCAATCAGTTAATCCAACAAAACTCCAATAAATAAATATAATAGAACCTTAATGAATTAATCCAACAGAAAGCCAATAAATTAATTCAACAGAACTCCAAACAACTAATCTAACAGATCTTCAATAAACCAATACAACTGAACACCAATTAAGAAAATTAAACAGAACCCCAATCAACTAATACAACAGAACCTCAATTAGTTAATGCAACAGGAAGCCAATAAACCAATTCAACAAAACACCAAATAACTAATATTAAAGATCTCCAATAAACCAATCCATCAGAACCTCAATCAGATAATCTACCAAAACTGCAATACACCAATCAAACAAATCTTCAAACAAGTAATCCAACAGAAATCTAATCATCTGATCCAAAAGAACCTTAATTTGCAAATACACCAGAACAACAATAAACCAATCCAGCAGAAACTGAATTAGCAAATTGAACAAAATCCCAATAAACCAATCCAGCAGAAACTGAATTAGCAAATTGAACAAAATCCCAATAAACCAATCCAGCAGAAACTGAATTAGCAAATTCAACAAAACCCCAACAAACCAATCCAGCAGAAACTCAATAAGCAAATTCAACAAAACCCCAATAAACCAATCCAGCAGAAACTGAATTAGCAAATTCAACAAAACCCCAATAAACCAATCCAGCAGAAACTGAATTAGCAAATTCAACAAAATCCCAATAAACCAATCCAGCAGAAACTGAATTAGCAAATTCAACAAAACCCCAACAAACCAATCCAGCAGAAACTGAATTAGCAAATTCAACAAAACCCCAATAAACCAATCCAGCAGAAACTGAATTAGCAAATTCAACAAAACCCCAACAAACCAATCCAGCAGAAACTCAATTAGCAAATTCAACAAAACCCCAATAAACCAATCCAGCAGAAACTGAATTAGCAAATTCAACAAAACCCCAATAAACCAATCCAGCAGAAACTCAATGAGCAAATTCAACAAAACCCAAACAAACCAATCCAGCAGAAACTGAATTAGCAAATTCAACAAAACCCCAATAAGCCAATCCAGCAGAAACTGAATTAGCAAATTCAACAAAATCCCAATAAACCAATACAGCAGAAACTCAATTAGCAAATCCAACAGAACCTCGGTTAGGTAATCCAACACAATCCCGATACACCAATACATCAGAACCTCATTTAGCTAAACCCAACAGAACCCCAATAAACCAATCCAACAGAACCCCAATAAACCAATCCAACAGAACCCTTATAAACCAATCCAACAGAACCCCAATAAACCAATCCAACAGAACTTCATTCATCATAACCAACAGAACCCAATAAACCAATCCAACAGAACTTCAATCATCTAAACCAACAGTAGCCCAATGAACCAATTCAGGAGAAACTGAATTATCAAATCCACCAAAACGCTAATACATGAAGTCAGCAGAAACTCAATTAGCAATTCCAACAGGACCCGAATTTACCAATCCAACAGAACCTCTACTGATTAATCCACCACAACCCTAATACCCCAGTACAACAGAACCCAAATCAGCTTATCCAACAGAACACCAATACACCAACACAAAAGAACCTCACTCAGCTGAACCAACAGAACCCCAATAGACCAATCCAACAGAACCTTAAGCTGTAATTTGCTCAGTTCGTAAATTCCACAGAACCCCCATATACCAATACAACAGAACCTCATTCAGTTAATTCATCAAAACCCCAATAAACCAATCCAACAGAACCCCCAATCAGCTCAGCCAACAAAACCCCAATAAATCAATCAAAACAAAAACCTCCGGCAGCAAATCTAACAGAACCTCAATTAAAAACCATCCCAAGAGACTCTCAGTAACTAATCCAGCAGAACCATCTTCTCTCTATCCTTCCATATCCATCCTCATTTTTTTCCATCCCCTTTCTTTTCTTCTAATCTTATCTTTTCCGCCATCCTTTTTACTTCCGCCTTTCTCTTCTACTCTTCTTTTCCCCATCCCTTCACTTTTATTTCCATCCTTATTTCTCTTTCTCCTCATCTTTTATTTACATCCCCTGTTTCCCCACCCCTTTTCTTTTCATACCACTCTTTTCCCCCAACCATCCTTCCCTCAGTCCTTTTCTTTTCTGTCTCTTGTTCTGTCTTTCCCCTCCATCATGCTCTTTTCCTCCGCCTTTCCACAATCTTCTCTTTTCCATCCATCCTTTCACCATTCATCTTTCCACCCTTCGCTTCTTTCTTTCCCCTTTCATCCCCCTTTTCCCATCCTTCTTCCACCCCGCTCTGCTCAGTGTAGAGCTCAAATGCTGACATCAGCAACCACACACACACACATACACACACATATATACACACACATGGACTCATGCATGTTGGTATAATCAGAATATCCAGCAGGCAGAGCATGTGTGTGTGTGAGTGTGAGTGTGTAACAGCAGGATGTTAACCAGTGTGCGCACACACACACACACACACACACACTGTGAGTAATGGTGTTATGATTAATTACATACTGTTATTAATATGTTAATATTAATATTCTCTTCTGAATAAAATATATACATCTGACCAACATAAGGAACAAGGATGTGTCTGTTATAGCCATGTAGCTCCAGATATCACAACCAACTTTGTCCACTGACCATCCCCTGTGCTGACCTCAACACCTACTGGGCTAAAAAAGGAATTCCATAGTATTGGTGATACAATACGTATGATGATACAGTGGTCACGATTTAATATAACACGATATATTGCGATACTGCAAGCAAAGTGACATATTGCATATTTTTCAAATCCTACTATTAAAACACACCACTGTATGAACAGGTTTGCAAATACTTACAATAGCATTGCGCCCTTGTGCTGCTTGTTAATGTTGGAGTGGAACTGATAATGAATTACAATGCTGCCATCTAGTGGTCAGTGAGTCACTGCCTGTCAGGAATCTGTGTATGGATACTGTGTCTTTGAGAATCGATACAGCATCACAAAACATAATATCCCGATATTTGCTATTTTCGATATTTAATTACACCCCTAGCCATGTAAATACTGGAGTACAATCTGGAGTTGGAACGGAGTCAATATCAACAGGAATTTTTTCTCCGAATTTTTCCCCATAGAGAATGAATAGGATGGAAAAGTGCATGCCAATCTACTGAACTTCTGCTCGACCGACACACACCATTTTGCATATGCTGACCCGGGGCAGACCCCCGACCACGCCTGTAGCGTTGGTTTGATCCCGCACTCGTCTCTTTGTCATTTCTTCCATCCCTCTTTTTTACCCCCATAGACTCCCATTCATTTTTGAGTACAACCAAACATTATGGTTTCAACAAACCTATAGCCTCCAAACTGCCTGTACTCACTCAGGGCTGATCCCCAAACACACTGACCTACACTCCTCTACTTGTTGTTTATTCATCTTTCGTTCCTTAGACATCCATCCATATTTCTAGGTCATGTGTCCCACGGTATAAAGTGGGAGCTAAACGTTCTACAGAAGGCTGGGAGATATGACTATATGTTACTATTGATACTACTGCACATACTACTACTACACATTACAAAACAATACTGTCAGTACTTCTACAAGCCCAAACAACCGCACGAGTAAGAATACTCAATATTAGTTATATCAAGTATCAACCACATTAGGTTCCAACACTGCTCAACTAAACCCAACAGTCCAAAACGGATCTCTCGACTGCTACGGTTAAGATCACATGTGTTTGTGTGTAAAACACCCCGCCAATCACCACCCCACCCACCACCACCCCACCCACCCAACCAACGCCTCATGCCTGCCACTCCATGGCGTTTCAGGTTGCGGCTTGGTTTCTCTCGCAGATTTCTAGAAAAAGCTTCCCATGCGCTTCAAGAAAAACGGATCATCTACACCCGCTTTTAGGACGAGGAGTGAGTCATACGGCAGACATAACACATCATAATGCTGTCAGAATCCTGTCATGCACTCCTAAGTGTGAGCATATCACGCAGCTTACACCAAATTTAAACACAGCCCAGTCAATCAGAGCCCAGAGTCAGAGCTATCTGCTTCGGAAACTGATAGGCTGATGCTTCGTGGCCTGGATTTCAGGCTCGCCAGTTCAATCATAGACTGACGGCAGTCGGACACCAGAGAAGAACTTGGCGAAACATGGCACTGAAGGTTTGAGTGTCGGTGGTATTTGTTGGTGTGTTCACCAACACAAACAAGTTTGTATTCATGGATATGTGGGGCATTTCCAATTAAATCCATCACGGGCCCCATACAGAGATAAATACACACATACACACACATACACAGGCACACTTACACTTACTGAAGCCCCTCTTTAGTAAGGAATACGGCCATTCGGTGGTATTTGTTGGTGTGTTCACCAACACAAAATAATTTTGTATTCATGAATATGTGGGGCATTTCCAATTAAATCAATCACAGGCCCCAGACAGGGATAAATACACATATACACACACATACACAGGCACACTTACACTTACTGAAGCCCCTCTTTAGTAACGAATATGCCCATTCGGTGGTATGTGTTGGTGTGTTCACCAACACAAACAAGTTTGTATTCATGGATATGTGGGGCATTTCCAATTAAATCCATCACGGGCCCTATACAGAGATAAATACACACACACACACACATACACAGGCACACTTACACTTACTGAAGCCCCTCTTTAGTAAGGAATACGGCCATTCGGTGGTATTTGTTGGTGTGTTCACCAACACAAACTAATTTTGTATTCATGAATATGTGGGGCATTTCCAATGAAATCAATCACAGGCCCCAGACAGGGATAAATACACATATACACACACATACACAGGCACACTTACACTTACTGAAGCCCCTCTTTAGTAAGGAATACGGCCATTCGGTGGTATTTGTTGGTGTGTTCACCAACACAAACTAGTTTTGTATTCATGAATATGTGGGGCATTTCCAATGAAATCAATCACGGGCCCCATGCAGAGATAAATACACACATACACAGGCACACTTACACTTACTGAAGCCCCTCTTTAGTAACGAATATGCCCATTCGGTGGTATGTGTTGGTGTGTTCACCAACACAAACAAGTTTGTATTTATGGATATGTGGGGCATTTCCAATGAAATCCATCACGGGCCCCATACAGAGATAAATACACACACACACACACATACACAGGCACACTTACACTTACTGAAGCCCCTCTTTAGTAACGAATATGCCCAACTCAGTCTCCATACAAGCGCAGGCACGACTGAAGCCCCTCCGTAGTTAAAGATCTGACAGTATTTTTGGTGTATTGGCTCACACCGACAAAACTGTATTCCTGTGTTGGTGGGGACCTTCCAATGAATCCCAACGCTGTCCCCATACAGCGCTGAATACACACACGAGCGCACGTACACCAACCGAGGCCACTCTTTACTACAGCATAGGGCCATCTGGTCATTGATTTGGGCGCTCTTTAGTGCTCACACCAATAAGTTTGTATTCCTGCGTTTGCGGGGTATGTTTACTGAAACACAAGGCAGGGTTCCAGCTCATATAGAACTACTATAAATTTGGTGTGTTTGTATTTGTACCATTATGAGGCATTTCCAATGAAACTTAACACAGTTCCCATGCAAGCACACTTACACCTACAAACAAGTTTGTATTCATGGATATGTGGGGCATTTCCAATGAAATCCATCACGGGCCCCATACAGAGATAAAAACACACATACACAGGCACACTTACACTTAATGAAGCCCCTCTTTAGTAACGAATACGCCCATTCGGTGGTATTTGTTGGTGTGTTCACCAACACAAACTAATTTTGTATTCATGAATATGTGGGGCATTTCCAATGAAATCAATCACGGGCCCAAGACAGAGATAAATCCACACATACACAGGCACACTTACACTTACTGAAGCCCCTCTTTAGTAACGAATGCGGCCATTCTGTGGTATTTGTTGGTGTATTCACCAACACAAACAAGTTTGCCCCATACAGAGATAAATCCACGCATACACAGGCACTCTTACACTTACTGAAGCCCCTCTTTAGTAAAGAATACGGCCATTCAGTGGTATTTGTTGGTGTGTTCACCAACACAAACAAGTTTGTATTCATGGATATGTGGGGCATTTCCAATTAAATCCATCACGGGCCCCAGACAGAGATAAATACACACATACACACACATACACAGGCACACTTACACTTACTGAAGCCCCTCTTTAGTAAAGGATATGGCCATTCGGTGATCTTTTTGGCGTACTTCCTCACCACGTTGTCCTCGCTGAACAGAAACAGTGAGCGATTGACGGTCAGGCAGTTCTGCCGGACAGGGATGGGGTTGTACAGGGCCATGGTTCTGGCTCTTTGGGCCATGGACTGTTTGTACATCCTCTGGGCTCCAGGAGGTCCACCCTGCCTGCTGCCCCCGCGGCCCGGCCCGGCCTGACCTGGACCCCCGCCGCCGCTGCCGCCGTAGCGGCCCGGAACCTCGTCTCCGAACCTCGCCATCCTGCACACACACCACCACCACCACCACCACCACCACACACACACGTTATACAGCAGCCGAGGAGGGGGTGCAGAGCGTCCACATCACACCCCATCCGCCCAGCCACGGGCGCACGCAATCCGCCGGGGGAGGAGGAGGAGGAGGAGGAGGGGGGTCGGAGGGGGGGGGGGGAGGAGAAGAGAGAGAGTGAGTGGGCGGTGGAGGGGGGAGATTCTCACGCTTCAGAAAAAAATAAATAAATAAATAAAAAACAACAACAAAAAATAAAAAAAGCAACGGCCGTGGGCGCGTGCGTCTGGAAATCTCCGCGTCCACCTTTTAGATCTTCTCACGGATGCTTCTTCTAGAAGATCTTCAAGATACAAGAAGATAAACGAAAGCCCAGTGGTGAGCGCGCGTGTGTGTGCGCGCGCGCGCGCGCGTGGTCACTGTCAAGCCAACCTGATCATCTACAGTCACGGTGGTCCATCAAAAAACATCCATCCAGCAGATCTTCTAGGCTGTAGGGTTCGACCAGAAAGATGCAGAAGTCCACGGATGTGTGTGTGCGTGCGTGTGCGCGCGCGCGTGTGTGAGATGAAGCTGGGAGGATCCACACTGCAGTGTGTGTGTGTGTGTCTCCGTCTCGCAGAAGCCTAACGGGAATCCTCGCGCGTCCTCACCATGTCACCGTCTTCTCCACGCTCGCCCTCGGTCTTCATCCTCCAGCAGAAGCCAGCGCGAGACGAGAAACGCTATCAGCCGCGCGCGCGGACGGTAAGAACGCTGGAGAAACTCCCCCCCTGCCTGGGCGCGCGCGCGCGTGTGTGTGTGTGTGCGAGCACGAGAGCTGCAGTGTTGGGGTGGAGGTCCCCGCTCCCTCCTGCTCTCTCTCTCGCGCTCTCTCTCTCTCTCTTTCCCTCACTATCGCAGGTCCGGTTTCTCTCCTGATCCGCAGCGCGCGGAGAGGGAAAAAACGCGAGGAGAAAGCAGCTCACGCGCCGGAAAGAGCGTCAGCAAGCTGGGCTTGCGAGACGGAGAGGGAGAGAGGGCGGAGCAAGAGCGCACGACGGTGGAGCTCCGCGGACACGAACGGACACACCAACAAATGCGAATGAAATAAAAAGACATTAACATTAACACCAACACCTAACAGTGAGTGGACACACCACTGACCATCTCCAGTCAGCTACACCAACCATCAACGCCAACACCAAGCAGCTACACCAACCATCAACGCCAAAACACCAAGCAGCTACACCAACCATCAACGCCAACACCAAGCAGCTACACCAACCATCAACGCCAACACCAAGCAGCTACACCAACCATCAACGCCAACACCAAGCAGCTACACCAACCATCAACGCCAACACAAGCAGCTACACCCAACCATCAACGCCAACAACAAGCAGCTACACCAACCATCAACGCCAACACCAAGCAGCTACACCAACCATCAACGCCAACACCAAGCAGCTATACCAACCATCAACGCCAACACCAAGCAGCTACACCAACCCATCAACGCCAACACCAAGCAGCTACACCAACCATCAACGCCAACACCAAGCAGCTACACCAACCATCAACGCCAACACCAAGCAGCTATACCAACCATCAACGCCAACACCAAGCAGCTACACCACCCATCAACGCCAACACCAGCAGCTACACCAACCATCAACGCCAACACCAAGCAGCTACACCAACCATCAACGCCAACACCAAGCAGCTACACCACCCATCAACGCCAACACCAAGCAGCTACACCGACCATCAACGCCAACACCAAGCAGCTACACGACCATCAACGTCAACACCAAGCAGCTATACCGACCATCAACGCCAACACCAAGCAGCTACACCGACCATCAACGCCAACACCAAGCATCTACAACCGACCATCAACGCCAACACCAAGCAGCTACACCAACCATCAACGCAACACCAAGCAGCTCTATACCAACCATCAACGCCAACACCAAGCAGCTATACCAACCATCAACGCCAACACCAAGCAGCTATACCGACCATCAACGCCAACACCAAGCATCTACACCAACCATCAACGCCAACACCAAGCAGCTACACCAACCATCAACGCCAACACCAAGCAGCTACACCAACCATCAACGCCAACACCAAGCAGCTACACCAACCATCAACGGCCAACACCAAGCAGCTACACCAACCATCAACGCCAAAACACCAAGCAGCTACACCAACCATCAACGCCAACACCAAGCAGCTACACCAACCATCAACACCAACACCAAGCAGCTACACCAACCATCAACGCCAACACCAACACCAAGCAGCTACATCAACCATCAGTGCCAATGCCAGTCAGCTACACCAATCATCAACACCAACACCAAGCAGCTACATCAACCATCAATGCCAAGACCAAGCAGCTACGCCAACCATCAACGCCAAGACCAAGCAGCTACACTAACCATCAACGCCAAGACCAAGCAGCTACACTAACAATCAACGCCAACACCAAGCAGCTACACCAACCATCAACGCCAACACCAAGCAGCTACACCAACCATCAACGCCAACACCAAGCAGCTACACTAACAATCAACGCCAACACCAAGCAGCTACACCAACCATCAACGCCAACACCAAGCAGCTACACCAACCATCAACGCCAACACCAAGCAGCTACACCAACCATCAATACCAACACCAAACATCAACACCACCACCAAACAGCTACACCAACCATCAATGACATCGCCAGTCATCTACACAAACCATCAGTGCCAACACCAAGAAACTACACAAACCATCAATGACAACACAAGTTTCCACCATCAACACTAACACCAAGACCATCATCGCCAACACCAAGCAGCTACACCAACCATCAATGACAACACAAGTATCCACCATCAACACTAACACCAAGCACCTACATAATCAACACCAACACCTGCTGCAGAATCCACCAATGCCTTTGGCATGTAGCTTACATCAAACTTCAAGCAGCCACATTAACCTTCAAAAACACCAGAGTTACACCAACCATCAACACCAACACTAAGCAGCTACACCAACAATCAATGCCAAAACCATGTAGCTCAACCCACCATAGAGGCCAACATCAAGCAACCACATTAACCTACAGCTACACCACTCACCAATGCCAACACCATGTGGCTAAACCCACCATAGAAGCCAACACCAAGCAGCCACATTACCCTTCAACTACACCAGTTACACTAACCATAAACACCAACACTAAGCAGCTACACCAAGCACCAGAACCTAAACCAAGCAGATACACCCACCACCAAAGGCAACACCAAGCAGCTACACCAACCATCAACGCCAACACCAAGCAGCTATACCAACCATCAACGCCAACACCAAGCAGCTACACCACCCATCAACGCCAACACCAAGCAGCTACACCAACCATCAACGCCAACACCAAGCAGCTACACCAACCATCAACGCCAAAACACCAAGCAGCTACACCAACCATCAACGCCAACACCAAGCAGCTACACCAACCATCAACGCCAACAACAAGCAGCTACACCAACCATCAACGCCAACACCAAGCAGCTACACCAACCATCAACGCCAAAACACCAAGCAGCTACACCAACCATCAACGCCAACACCAAGCAGCTACACCAACCATCAACGCCAACAACAAGCAGCTACACCAACCATCAACGCCAACACCAAGCAGCTACACCAACCATCAACGCCAACAACAAGCAGCTACACCAACCATCAACGCCAACACCAAGCAGCTACACCAACCATCAACGCCAACACCAAGCAGCTATACCAACCATCAACGCCAACACCAAGCAGCTACACCACCCATCAACGCCAACACCAAGCAGCTACACCAACCATCAACGCCAACACCAAGCAGCTACACCAACCATCAACGCCAACACCAAGCAGCTATACCAACCATCAACGCCAACACCAAGCAGCTACACCACCCATCAACGCCAACACCAAGCAGCTACACCAACCATCAACGCCAACACCAAGCAGCTACACCAACCATCAACGCCAACACCAAGCAGCTACACCACCCATCAACGCCAACACCAAGCAGCTACACCGACCATCAACGCCAACACCAAGCAGCTACACCGACCATCAACGTCAACACCAAGCAGCTATACCGACCATCAACGCCAACACCAAGCAGCTACACCGACCATCAACGCCAACACCAAGCATCTACACCGACCATCAACGCCAACACCAAGCAGCTACACCAACCATCAACGCCAACACCAAGCAGCTATACCAACTATCAACGCCAACACCAAGCAGCTATACCAACCATCAACGCCAACACCAAGCAGCTATACCGACCATCAACGCCAACACCAAGCATCTACACCAACCATCAACGCCAACACCAAGCAGCTACACCAACCATCAACGCCAACACCAAGCAGCTACACCGACCATCAATGCCAAGACCAAGCAGCTACACTAACCATCAACGCCAACACCAAGCAGCTACACTAACAATCAACGCCAAGACCAAGCAGCTACACCAACCATCAACGCCAACACCAAGCAGCTACACCAACCATCAACGCCAACACCAAGCAGCTACACCAACCATCAATACCAACACCAAACATCAACACCACCACCAAACAGCTACACCAACCATCAATGACATCGCCAGTCATCTACACAAACCATCTGTGCCAACACCAAGAAACTACACCAGCCATCAATGACAACACAAGTTTCCACCATCAACACTAACACCAAGACCATCAACACCAAGCAGCTACACTAACAATCAACGCCAACACCAAGCAGCTACACCAACCATCAACGCAAACACCAAGCAGCTACACCAACCATCAACGCCAACACCAAGCAGCTACACCAACCATCAACGCCAACAACAAGCAGCTACACCAACCATCAACGCCAACACCAAGCAGCTACACCAACCATCAACGCCAACAACAAGCAGCTACACACCAACCATCAACGCCAACACCAAGCAGCTACACCAACCATCAACGCCAACACCAAGCAGCTATACCAACCATCAACGCCAACACCAAGCAGCTACACCACCCATCAACGCCAACACCAAGCAGCTACACCAACCATCAACGCCAACACCAAGCAGCTACACCAACCATCAACGCCAACACCAAGCAGCTATACCAACCATCAACGCCAACACCAAGCAGCTACACCACCCATCAACGCCAACACCAAGCAGCTACACCAACCATCAACGCCAACACCAAGCAGCTACACCAACCATCAACGCCAACACCAAGCAGCTACACCACCCATCAACGCCAACACCAAGCAGCTACACCGACCATCAACGCCAACACCAAGCAGCTACACCGACCATCAACGTCAACACCAAGCAGCTATACCGACCATCAACGCCAACACCAAGCAGCTACACCGACCATCAACGCCAACACCAAGCATCTACACCGACCATCAACGCCAACACCAAGCAGCTACACCAACCATCAACGCCAACACCAAGCAGCTATACCAACCATCAACGCCAACACCAAGCAGCTATACCAACCATCAACGCCAACACCAAGCAGCTATACCGACCATCAACGCCAACACCAAGCATCTACACCAACCATCAACGCCAACACCAAGCAGCTACACCAACCATCAACGCCAACACCAAGCAGCTACACCGACCATCAATGCCAAGACCAAGCAGCTACACTAACCATCAACGCCAACACCAAGCAGCTACACTAACAATCAACGCCAAGACCAAGCAGCTACACCAACCATCAACGCAACACACCAAGCAGCTACACCAACCATCAACGCCAACACCAAGCAGCTACACCAACCATCAATACCAACACCAAACATCAACACCACCACCAAACAGCTACACCAACCATCAATGACATCGCCAGTCATCTACACAAACCATCTGTGCCAACACCAAGAAACTACACCAGCCATCAATGACAACACAAGTTTCCACCATCAACACTAACACCAAGACCATCAACACCAAGCAGCTACACTAACAATCAACGCCAACACCAAGCAGCTACACCAACCATCAACGCAAACACCAAGCAGCTACACCAACCATCAACGCCAACACCAAGCAGCTACACTAACAATCAACGCCAACACCAAGCAGCTACACCAACCATCAACACCAAGCAGCTCCACCAACCATCAACGCCAACACCAAGCAGCTACACCAACCATCAACGCCAACACCAAGCAGCTACACCAAACATCAACGCCAACACCAAGCAGCTACAACAAACATCAACGCCAACACCGAGCAGCTCCACCAACCATCAACGCCAACACCAAGCAGCTACACTAACAATCAACGCCAACACCAAGCAGCTACACCAACCATGAACGCCAACACCAAGCAGCTACACCAACCATCAACGCCAACACCAAGCAGCTACACCAACCATCAACGCCAACACCAAGCAGCTACACCAACCATCAACGCCAACACCAAGCAGCTACACCAACCATCAACGCCAACACCAAGCAGCTACACCGACCATCAACGCCAACACCAAGCAGCTACACCGACCATCAACGCCAACACCAAGCAGCTACACCAACCATCAACGCCAACACCAAGCAGCTACACCAACCATCAACGCCAACACCAAGCAGCTACACCAACCATCAACGCCAACACCAACACCAAGCAGCTACATCAACCATCAGTGCCAATGCCAGTCAGCTACACCAATCATCAACACCAACACCAAGCAGCTACATCAACCATCAATGCCAAGACCAAGCAGCTACGCCAACCATCAACACCAAGACCAAGCAGCTACACTAACCATCAACGCCAACACCAAGCAGCTACACCACCCATCAACGCCAACACCAAGCAGCTACACCGACCATCAATGCCAAGACCAAGCAGCTACACTAACCATCAACGCCAACACCAAGCAGCTACACTAACAATCAACGCCAAGACCAAGCAGCTACACCAACCATCAACGCCAACACCAAGCAGCTACACCAATCATCAATGCCAACACCAAGCAGCTACATCAACCATCAATGCCAATGCCAGTCAGCTACACCAATCATCAACGCCAACACCAAGCAGCTAAACCAACCATTAATGGTAACACAAAGCAGCTACGCCAACCTTCAGTGCCAACACCAAGTAACTGCACCAACCACCAACATCAAGACCAAGCAGCTACACCAACCATCCACGCCAAGACCAAGCAGCTACACCATCCATGAACGCTAACACCAGCCATTTAAACTGGCTATGAACTTCAATAACGAGCCAAAAAAAAAGCCAAAAATAGCTTCATCCACCATCAACACCAAGTAGCTGCATTAACTATTAGTGTCAGCACCAAGTAGCTACACCAACCATCAATTCTAACAGCAAACACCTTCGCCAATCCACAATGCCAAAACTAAAGAGCTACAACACGCATTAACTGCCAAAACCAAGAAGTCACACCAACCTTTAACAACACCAAGTAGCTACACCAAACATCAATAACAACACCAAACATCAACACCACCACCAAACAGCTACACCAACCATCAATGACATTGCCAGTCATCTACACAAACCATCAGTGCCAACACCAAGAAACCACACCAACCATCAATGACAACACAAGTTTCCACCATCAACACTAACACCAAGACCATCAACACCAACACCAAGCAGCTACACTAACAATCGACGCCAACACCAAGCAGCTACACCAACCATCAACGCCAACACCAAGCAGCTACATCCACCATCAACGCCAACACCAAGCAGCTACACTAACAATCAACACCAACACCAAGCAGCTACACCAACCATCAACGCCAAGACCAAGCAGCTACACCAACCATCAATGACAACACAAGTATCCACCATCAACACTAACACCAAGCACCTACATAATCAACACCAACACCTGCTGCAGAATCCACCAATGCCAATGCCATGTAGCTTACATCAAACTTCAAGCAGCCACATTAACCTTCAAAAACACCAGAGTAACACCAACCATCAACACCAACACTAAGCAGCTACACCAACAATCAATGCCAAAACCATGTAGCTCAACCCACCATAGAGGCCAACATCAAGCAACCACATTAACCTACAGCTACACCACTCACCAATGCCAACACCATGTGGCTAAACCCACCATAGAAGCCAACACCAAGCAGCCACATTAACCTTCAACTACAACAAAGGGTTACACTAACCATAAACACCAACACTAAGCAGCTACACCAAGCACCAGAACCTAAACCAAGCAGATACACCCACCACCAAAGGCAACACCAGGCATCCATATCAAACTTCAATGCCAACACTAAGCAGCCATCAACACCAACAACTAAAAGATACATTAACCATCAACACCAACACTAAGCAGCTACACCAAGCACCAGTACTTAAACCAAGTAGGTACACCCAATATCAAAGCCAACACCAAGCATCAACACCAACAACTAAAAGATACATTAACCATCAACACCAACACTAAGCAGCTACACCAAGCACCAGTACTTAAACCAAGTAGGTACACCCACTATCAAAGCCAACACCAAGCATCAACACCAACAACTAAAAGATACATTAACCATCAACACCAACACTAAGCAGCTACACCAAGCACCAGTACTTAAACCAAGTAGGTACACCCACTATCAAAGCCAACACCAAGCATCAACACCAACATCCAAAAGATACATTAACCATCAACACCAACAACTAAAAGATACATCAACTATTAACAGCAACATCCAAAAGATACATCAACCATCAACACCGACATCCAAAAGATACATCAACCATCAACACCAACAACTAAAAGATACATCAACTATTAACACCAACATCCAAAAGATACATCAACTATTAACACCAACATCCAAAAGATACATCAACCATAAACACTAACATCCAAAAGATACATCAACCATCAACACCAACAACTAAAAGATACATCAACTATTAACACCAACAACTAAAAGATACATCAACCATCAACACCAACAACTAAAAGATACATCAACTATTAACACAAACATCCAAAAGATACATCAACTATTAAAACCAACATCCAAAAGATACATCAACTATTAACACCAACATCCAAAACATACATCAACCATCAACACCAACAACTAAACGATACATCAACTATTAACACCAACATCCAAAAGATACATCAACTATTAACACCAACATCCAAAAGATACATCAACCATCATCACCAACAACTAAAAGATACATCAACTATTAACACCAACATCCAAAAGATACATCAACCATCAACACCAACAACTAAAAGATACACCAACCATCAACACCAACATCGAAAAGATACATCAACTATTAACACCAACAACTAAAAGATATATCAACCATCAACACCAAAAACTAAAAGATACATCAACTATTAACAGCAACAACTAAAAGATACATCAACCATCAACACCAACAACTAAAAGATAAATCAACCATTAACACCAACATCCAAAAGATACATCAACCATCAACACCAACAACTAAAAGATACATCAACCATCAACACCAACAACTAAAAGATAAATCAAACATCAACACCAACATCCAAAAGATACATCAACCATCAACACCAACAAATAAAAGATACATCAACCATCATCACCAACAACTAAAAGATACATCAACCATCAACACCAACAACTAAAAGATACATCAACTATTAACACCAACACTAAGCAGCTACACCACCCATCAGCACTTAAACCAAGTAGGTACACCCACTATCAAAGCCAACACCAAGCATCAACACCAACATCCAAAAGATATATCAACCATCAACACCAACAACTAAAAGATACATCAACTATTAACACCAACAACTAAAAGATACATCAACCATTAACACCAACAACTAAAAGATACATCAACCATCAACACCAACATCCAAAAGATACATCAACCATCAACACCAACAACTAAAAGATACATCAACCATAAACACCAACAACTAAAAGATACATCAACTATTAACACCAACATCCAAAAAGATACATCAACCATCAAACACCAACAACTAAAAGATACATCAACCATCAACACCAACAACTAAAAGATACATCAACTATTAACACCATACATCCAAAAGATACATCAACCATCATCACCAACAACTAAAAAGATACATCAACTATTTAACACCAACAACTAAAAGATACATCAACATCAAACACCAACAAACTAAAGGATACATTCAACTATTAACACCAACAACTAAAAAGATACATCAACCATCAACACCAAACAACTAAAGGGAATACATCAATTATTAACACCAACATACCCAGAAAAAGATACATCAACCATCAACACCAACAACTAAAAGATACATCAACTATTAACACCAACATCCAAAAGATACATCAACCATCAACACCAACAACTAAAAGATACATCAACTATTAACACCAACAACTAAAAGATACATCAACCATCAACACCAACAACTAAAAGATATATCAACTATTAACACCAACATCCGAAAGATACATCAACTATTAACACCAACATCCAAAAGATACATCAACTATTAACACCAACATCCAAAAGATACATCAACTATTAACACTAACATCCAAAAGATACATCAACCATCAACACCAACAACTAAAAGATACATCAACTATTAACACCAACAACTAAAAGATACATCAACCATCAACACCAACAACTAAAAGATACATCAACCATCAACACCAACATCCAAAAGATACATCAACTATTAACAACAACATCCAAAAGATACATCAAACCATTAACACCAACAACTAAAAGATACATCAACACCAACAACTAAAAGATACATCAACCACCAACACCAACAACTAAAAGATACATCAACCATCAACACCAACAACTAAAAGATATATCAACCATCAACACCAACATCCAAAAGATACATCAACCATCAACACCAACATCCAAAAGATACATCAACCATCAACACCAACATCCAAAAGATACATCAACCATCAACACCAACAACTAAAAGATACATCAACCATCAACACACACAACAACTAAAAGATACATCAACTATTAACACCAACATCTAAAAATGATACATCAACTATTAACACCAACATCCAACAGATACATCAACTATTAACACCAACATCCAAAAGATACATCAACTATTAACACCAACAACTAAGAGATACATCAACCATCAACACCAACAACTAAAGGATACATCAACTATTAACACCAACAACTAAAAGATACATCAACTATTAACACCAACATCCAAAAGATACATCAACTATTAACACCAACATCCAAAAGATACATCAACCATCATCACCAACAACTAAAAGATACATCAACTATTAACACCAACAACTAAAATATACATCAACCATCAACACCAACAACTAAAGGATACATCAACTATTAACACCAACATCCAAAAGATACATCAACCATCAACACCAACAACTAAAAGATACATCAACTATTAACACCAACATCCAAAAGATACATCAACTATTAACACCAACATCCAAAAGATACATCAACCATCAACACCAACAACTAAAAGATACATCAACTATTAACACCAACAACTAAAAGATACATCAACCACCAACACCAACAACTAAAAGATACATCAACCATCAACACCAACAACTAAAAGATATATCAACCATCAACACCAACATCCAAAAGATACATCAAACCATCAACACCAACATCCCAAAAGATACATCAACATCAACACAACATCCAAAAGATACATCAACCATCAACACCAACAACTAAAAGATACATCAACCATCAACACCAACAACTAAAAGATACATCAACTATTAACACCAACATCTAAAAGATACATCAACTATTAACACCAACATCCAACAGATACATCAACTATTAACACCAACATCCAAAAGATACATCAACTATTAACACCAACAACTAAGAGATACATCAACCATCAACACCAACAACTAAAGGATTACATCAACTATTGAACACCAACAACTAAAAGATACATCAACTATTAACACACCAACATCCAAAAGATACATCAACTATTAAACACCAACATCCAAAAGATACATCAACCATCATCACCAACAACTAAAAGATACATCAACTATTAACACCAAACAACTAAAAATATACATCAACATCAAACACCAACAACTAAAAGGATACATCAACTATTAACACCAACATCCAAAAGATACATCAACCATCAACACCAACAACTAAAAGTTACATCAACTATTAACACCAACATCCAAAAGATACATCAACTATTAACACCAACATCCAAAAGATACATCAACCATCAACACCAACAAACTAAAAAGATACATCAACTATTAATCACCACAGAACAACTAAAAGATACATCAACCATCAAACACCAACAACTAAAAAGATACATCAACTATTTAACACCAACATCCAAAAGATACATCAACATTAACACCAACATCCAACAAGATACATCAACTATTAACACCAACATCCAAAAGATACATCAACTATTAACACCAACATCCAAAAGATACATCAACCATCAACACAACAACTAAAAAGATACATCAAACCATCAACACCAACATCCAAAAAGATACATCAACCATAAACACCCAACAACTAAAAGATACATCAACCATCAACACCAACATCCAAAAGATACATCAACTATAAACACACCAACAACTAAAAGATACATACATACCATCAACACCAACATCCAAAAGATACATCAACTATTTATTAAGCTCCACACAGAAGCTTAGAAAGATATATCAACCATTCAACACCCCAACAGTCCAAGAAGATACATCAACCATCACACACACAATAGCTAAACTAACAGATACATCAGCCATCAACTCACCAACAATTAAAAGAATACATTCAACCATCAACACCGAACCCAACTATAGATACATTCAAAACATCAACAACCAAGACCTCGAAAAAGATAACCGATCAAGCCATAAAACACCAACAACTAAAAGATACATCATCCATGAACACCAACATCCAAAAGATACATCAAACCATAAACTCCAACAACTAAAAGATACATAAACCATCAAACACCAACATACAAAAGATACATCAACTATTAACACCAACTACTAAAAGAATACAACCATCAACACCAGCAACTAAAAGATACATCAACTATCAAACACCAACAACTAAAAGATACATCAACCATCAAACACCAACATCCAAAAGTACATCAACCATCAACACCAAACACTAAAAAGATACATCAACTATCAACACCAACATCCAAAAGATACATCAACCATCAACACCAACAACTAAAAGATAACATCAACCATCAACACCAACAACTAAAAGATACATCAACCATCACACACCAACAACTAAACATACATCGAATACATCAACCATAAACACCAACAACTAAAAGATAAACATCAACTCAACTATACAACCAACAACTAAAAGATACATCAACCATCAACACCAACATCCAAAAGATACATCAACCATAAACACCAACAACTAAAAGATACATAAACCATCAACACCAACATCCAAAAGATACATCAACTATTAACACCAACAACTAAAGATACATCAACTATTAACACCAACAACTAAAAGATACATCAACTATTAACACCAACAACTAAAAGATACATCAACTATTAACACCAACAAATAAAAAAACATCAACTATTAACACCAACGACTAAAAGATACATCAACCATCAACACCAACACAACATCAAAAGATACATCAACCATCAAACACCAACAACTAAAAAGATACATCAACATCAACACCAACAACTAAAAGATACATCAACTATTAACACCAACAACTAAAAGATACTATCAACTCATCAACACCAACAACTAAAAGATACATCAACTATTAACACCAACAACTAAAAGATACATCAACATAAAACCAACAACTAAAAGATACATCAACCACACCCAACAACTAAAAGATACATCAACCATCAACACCAACAACTAAAAGATACATCAACCATCAAACACCAACAACTAAAAGATACATCAAACCATCAACACCAACAACTACAAAGATACATCAACTATGAACACCAACAACACTAAAAGATACATCAAACCATGTACACCAACAACTAAAAGTTACATCAAACTATTAACACCAACGCAAATCTAAAAAGATACATCACCAATCAACATCCAACAACTAAAAGATATCTATCAACCATCAACACCAACAACTAAAAATATATCAACCATCAACACCAACAACTGAAAAAGATACATCAATCAGTCACACACCACATCCAAAAGATACATCAACTATTAACACCACACATCCAAAAGACACATCAACACCAACAACTAAAAGGATACATCAACTATTAAACACCAACAAACTAAAAGATACATCAACCATCAACACCAAACAACTAAAAGATACATCAACTATTAACACCAACAAACTAAAAAGATACATCAACTATTAACACCAACAACTAAAAGATACACCAACCATCAACACCGAAACAACTAAAAGATACATCAAGCATCAACACCAACAACTAAAAGATACATCAACCATCAACACCAACAACTAAAAGATATATCAACCATCAACACCAACAACTAAAAGATACATCAACCATCAACACCAACATCCAAAAGATACATCAACACCAACAACTAAAAGATACATCAACTATTAACACCAACATCCAAAAGATACATCAACACCAACAACTAAAAGATACATCAACTATTAACACCAACACTAAGCAGCTACACCACCCATCAGTACTTAAACCAAGTAGGTACACCCACTATCAAAGCCAACACCAAGCATCACTACCAACATCCAAAAGAGTACATCAACATCAACACACACAAACTAAAAGATACATCAATCATCAACACAACAACTAAAAGATACATCAACACCAACAAATAAACGATACAATCAAACTATTAACACACAACAAACTAAAAGATACATCAACCATCAACACCAACAACTAAAAGATACATCAACCATAAAACCAACATCCAAAAGATACATCAACCATCAACACAACAAACCTAAAAGATAACATCAACTATTAACACCAACAACTAGACGAATACATCAACCATTAACACCAACATGCAAAAGATACATCAACCATCAACACCAACAACTAAAAGATACATCAACTATTAACACCAACATCCAAAAAATACATCAACCATCAACACCAACAACTAAAAGATACATCAACCATCAACACCAACAACTAAAAGATACATCAACCATCAACACCAACAACTAAAAGATACATCAACCATTAACACCAACAACTAAAAGATACATCAACCACCAACACCAACATCCAAAAGATACATCAACTATTAACACCAACATCCAAAAGATACATAAACTATTAACACCAGCATCCAAAAGATACATCAACTATTAACACCAACATCCAAAAGATACATCAACTATTAACACCAACATCCAAAAGATACATAAACTATTAACACCAGCATCCAAAAGATACATCAACTATTAACACCAACAACTAAAAGATACATCAACCATCAACACCAACAACTAAAAGATACATCAACCATCAACACCAACTACTAAAAGATACATCAACCATCAACACCAACAACCAAAAATATACATCAACCATCAACACCAACAACTAAAAGATACATCAACCATCAACACCAACAACTAAAAGATACATCAACTATCAACACCAACATCCAAAAGATACATCAACCATAAACACCAACACCTAAAAGATACATCAACCATCAACACCAACATCCAAAAGATACATCAACCATAAACACCAACAACTAAAAGATACATAAACCATCAACGCCAACATCCAAAAGATACATCAACTATTAACACCAACAACTAAAAGATATATCAACCATCAACACCAGCAACTAAAAGATACATCAACTATTAACACCAACAACTAAAAGATACATCAACCATCAACACCAACATCCAAAAGATACATCAACCATTAACACCAACATCCAAAAGATACATCAACCATCAACACCAACAACTAAAAGATACATCAACCATCAACACCAACAACTAAAAGATACATCAACTATTAACACCAACATCCAAAAGATACATCAACCATAAACACCAACAACTAAAAGATACATCAACTATTAACACCAACATCCAAAAGATACATCAACCATAAACACCAACAACTAAAAGATACATCAACCATCAACACCAACATCCAAAAGATACATCAACCATAAACACCAACAACTAAAAGATACATAAACCATCAACACCAACATCCAAAAGATACATCAACCATCAACACCAACAACTAAAAGATACATCAACTATTAACACCAACAAATAAAAAAACATCAACTATTAACACCAACAACTAAAAGATACATCAACCATCAACACCAACAACTAAAAGATACATCAACCATCAACACCAACAACTAAAAGATATATCAACCATCAACACCAACAACTAAAAGATACATCAACCATCAACACCAACATCCAAAAGATACATCAACTATTAACACCAACATCCAAAAGATACATCAACCATCAACACCAACAACTAAAAGATACATCAACTATTAACACCAACACTAAGCAGCTACACCACCCATCAGTACTTAAACCAAGTAGGTACACCCACTATCAAAGCCAACACCAAGCATCAACACCAACATCCAAAAGATACATCAACCATCAACACCAACAACTAAAAGATACATCAACCATCAACACCAACAACTAAAAGATACATCAACACCAACAAATAAACGATACATCAACTATTAACACCAACAACTAAAAGATACATCAACCATCAACACCAACAACTAAAAGATACATCAACCATTAAAACCAACATCCAAAAGATACATCAACCATCAACACCAACAACTAAAAGATACATCAACTATTAACACCAACAACTAAAAGATACATCAACCATTAACACCAACATGCAAAAGATACATCAACCATCAACACCAACAACTAAAAGATACATCAACTATTAACACCAACATCCAAAAAATACATCAACCATCAACACCAACAACTAAAAGATACATCAACCATCAACACCAACAACTAAAAGATACATCAACCATCAACACCAACAACTAAAAGATACATCAACCATTAACACCAACAACTAAAAGATACATCAACCACCAACACCAACATCCAAAAGATACATCAACTATTAACACCAACATCCAAAAGATACATAAACTATTAACACCAGCATCCAAAAGATACATCAACTATTAACACCAACAACTAAAAGATACATCAACCATCAACACCAACAACTAAAAGATACATCAACCATCAACACCAACTACTAAAAGATACATCAACCATCAACACCAACAACCAAAAATATACATCAACCATCAACACCAACAACTAAAAGATACATCAACCATCAACACCAACAACTAAAAGATACATCAACCATCAACACCAACAACTAAAAGATACATCAACTATCAACACCAACATCCAAAAGATACATCAACCATAAACACCAACAACTAAAAGATACATCAACCATCAACACCAACATCCAAAAGATACATCAACCATAAACACCAACAACTAAAAGATACATAAACCATCAACGCCAACATCCAAAAGATACATCAACTATTAACACCAACAACTAAAAGATATGTCAACCATCAACACCAGCAACTAAAAGATACATCAACTATTAACACCAACAACTAAAAGATACATCAACCATCAACACCAACATCCAAAAGATACATCAACCATTAACACCAACATCCAAAAGATACATCAACCATCAACACCAACAACTAAAAGATACATCAACCATCAACACCAACAACTAAAAGATACATCAACTATTAACACCAACATCCAAAAGATACATCAACCATAAACACCAACAACTAAAAGATACATCAACTATTAACACCAACATCCAAAAGATACATCAACCATAAACACCAACAACTAAAAGATACATCAACCATCAACACCAACATCCAAAAGATACATCAACCATCAACACCAACAACTAAAAGATACATCAACTATTAACACCAACAAATAAAAAAACATCAACCATCAACACCAACAACTAAAAGATACATCAACTATTAACACCAACAAATAAAAAAACATCAACTATTAACACCAACAACTAAAAGATACATCAACCATCAACACCAACAACTAAAAGATACATCAACCATCAACACCAACAACTAAAAGATATATCAACCATCAACACCAACAACTAAAAGATACATCAACCATCAACACCAACATCCAAAAGATACATCAACTATTAACACCAACATCCAAAAGATACATCAACCATCAACACCAACAACTAAAGGATACATCAACTATTAACACCAACACTAAGCAGCTACACCACCCATCAGTACTTAAACCAAGTAGGTACACCCACTATCAAAGCCAACACCAAGCATCAACACCAACATCCAAAAGATACATCAACCATCAACACCAACAACTAAAAGATATATCAACTATTAACACCAACATCCAAAAGATACATCAACACCAACAAATAAAAGATACATCAACTATTAACACCAACAACTAAAAGATACATCAACCATCAACACCAACAACTAAAAGAAACATCAACCATCAACACCAACAACTAAAAGATACATCAACTATTAACACCAACATGCAAAAGATACATCAACCATTAACACCAACATGCAAAAGACACATCAACCATCAACACCAACAACTAAAAGATACATCAACTATTAACACCAACATCCAAAAGATACATCAACCATTAACACCAACATCCAAAAAATACATCAACCATCAACACCAACAACTAAAAGATACATCAACCATCAACACCAACAACTAAAAGATACATCAACCATCAACACCAACATCCAAAAGATACATCAACCATCAACACCAACAACTAAAAGATACATCAACCATCAACACCAACAACTAAAAGATACATCAACTATTAACACCAACAACTAAAAGATACATCAACTATTAACACCAACAACTAAAAGATACATCAACCATCAACACCAACAACTAAAAGATACATCAACCATTAACACCAACATCCAAAAGATACATCAACCATCAACACCAACAACTAAAAGATACATCAACTATTAACACCAACAAATAAAAGATACATCAACCATCAACACCAACAACTAAAAGATACATCAACTATTAACACCAACATCTAAAAGATACATCAACCATTAACACCAACATCCAAAAAATACATCAACCATCAACACCAACAACTAAAAGATACATCAACCATCAACACCAACAACTAAAAGATACATCAACCATCAACACCAACATCCAAAAGATACATCAACCATCAACACCAACAACTAAAAGATACATCAACCATCAACACCAACAACTAAAAGATACATCAACTATTAACACCAACAACTAAAAGATACATCAACCACCAACACCAACATCCAAAAGATACATCAACTATTAACACCAACATCCAAAAGATACATCAACTATTAACACCAGCATCCAAAAGATACATCAACTATTAACACCAACATCCAAAAGATACATCAACCATCAACACCAACAACTAAAAGATACATCAACCATCAACACCAACATCCAAAAGATACATCAACCATCAACACCAACAACTAAAAGATACATCAACCATCAACACCAACAACTAAAAGATACATCAACCATCAACACCAACATCCAAAAGATACATCAACCATCAACACCAACAACTAAAAGATACATCAACCATCAACACCAACGCCAAGCAGCTACACCAACCATTAACACCCATATATAATATATATAAGAATAAATAAGATAAGTCTTTGGAGCTGAAACACAAAATGCTGTGCCTGGTGCTGGTGTAGCTTTGGAAGTCAAGTCCAAGGAATGGTCTGGATGGGCAGTTGAATCTTGTAAAGTGCATCTCATCTACATTTATTAATTATTACCACAAAAAAAGAAATGTAGTGTTTGTTTATATACTCATCCACCTCATTCACTCACTAACTAACTCTCCTCCATGTTCTTACTTATCACTCACTCATCATTCAATGAACTATGCAGACATTCATTCACTCATTCATTCACTCATTCACCTATTCATTTACTAATCTATGTATTTTTATTTCTTGCTTCATTGATCCACACATCATTCCCTCTCTGATCTGTGCCACCATTCATTCATCCATGCGTTCACACATTCACTCAGTCACCCACACGCTCACTGATGTAGATGTGCAGATGGGGCTTTTATAGAGGCAGGCAGGTTTGATCAGCTGACCGCACCTGTCCGCGGGGCTGAAACGCCACCGCCTCCGTGATCAGCACACACATACATCTGTGCTGTAGCGACGGCGTGTAATAAATCTGCTCTGAGTGGAGTCTGATTAGTCAGCGGACCTGTTCCGGAAGCTTAGTGTCATAACAAAAGCGTGGATTCCCCGCTGTGGAGGCGGAGTGGACACGCGAGTGGCGGGAACGCACGTCCGTTACAAGCGGGTGATGCAGGAGGCAGGGGGATGGGGGGGTGCGGAGGTGGAGGAGAGGACTGTTTTCACCCTGATTCATCTGCTTTAGGAGGATATTAGTGAGATTTGATGACTTAAACCACAGTGTATATAAACACTGATACATTTATATACGTTACACACACTTACATCATATAGCTGAATCCCGTGTGTGTGTGTGTGTAGTGTCTGAGGGTGTTTGAGCAGTGTTACACTTTGGAAGTTTGTGTGTGTGTGTGAGTGAATGAGTGAGTGTGAAGGGAGGGAGGGACGGAGGGTGTTCTGCTGCGCTGCTGCTTTGTCATTCAGAAAGCGTTCACATGGCAACCCTGCAGGAAACACCCTGCACTCCCCACCACTCACAGCAACAATCCACTCTCCTGCAATTCTCTCTACCTCAGACTCCTCCCCCTGCAACCACAGAGAGAGAGAGATAGGACACAGCCCAGTTTACATCACAATACCTACATTTAGAGTGAGTTATACATTCAACCTAATGAGAAACTGTACTCAGTTTATATCACAATACCTACATTTAGAGTGAGTTATACATTCAACCTAATGAGAAACTGTAGACTCAGTTTATATACAATATCTACATTTAGAGTGAGTTATACATTCAACCTAATGAGAAACTGTAGACTCAGTTTATATACAATATCTACATTTAGAGTTATACATTCAACCTAATGAGAAACTGTAGATGCAGTTTATATCACAATACCTACATTTAGAGTTATACATTCAACTTAATGAGAAACTGTACTCAGTTTATATCACAATACCTACATTTAGAGTTATACATTCAACCTAATGAGAAACTGTAGACTCAGTTTATATCACAATACCTACATTTAGAGTTATACATTCAACCTAATGAGAAACTGTACTCCGTTTATATCACAATACCTACATTTAGAGGTATACATTCAACCTAAAGGGTAACTGCGGACTCAGTTTATATGCAATACCTACATTTAGAGTTATACATTTAACCTAATGAGAAACTGTAACTCAGTTTATATACAATACCTACATTTAGAGTGAGTTATACATTCAACCTAATGAGAAACTGTTACTCAGTTTCTTTCACAATATCTACATTTAGAGCAAGTTATACATTTAACCTAATGAGAAACTGTAACTCAGTTTATATACAATACCTACATTTAGAGTGAGTTATACATTCAACCTAATGAGAAACTGTTACTCAGTTTATTTCACAATATCTACATTTAGAGCAAGTTATACATTTAACCTAACTGTAGAACTGTAGAGTACATGACGGTCTTTATCGTTGTTATCTAGCAGGTGATAATAGCCACGAATTAGATATAAAAAAATATGGGACAAAATGTTTGGTGTGCCACAGAGTTCAATAATAGAATTAATGTTATTTTCTGTTTATCAGCCTTTTTAGTTCTTTGCACCTGCATCTTAGAGCCACTGGTCAGTCAAACGTGACCACATCTGAAAGCTTTTACTCTACTTTTCACTGCCGTGGTCTTTGAGCTGTGCTTTTCTGAGTTCATTTCATTCTGTCCTATTCCAGTCCCCACCCACACTCATTCACTGAAGGTCAGTTCTCTTCTATTTACAGCAGTATTTTTTACTGCAAGTCAATGTCTTCCAAAAAAGGAAATCAGCACCCAAAAGAATCCATCCCAAATATCAATAGTTGCTAAAAGAAATCAGCAGTTCCTTTGCTGGAAGTGAAAGCAGTGAATCAGTCTTTTTGTCTTTTCACTCACAACAACATCTTAGCAAATTCAGAGATGCGACATTTCATATGAACAACGTCGCTGTCAGAAGAAAAGCAGGTAATTCCAAAATGGCAAGCGTACAGAAAATGGACAAAACAAGCCACCTTATAATGAAAGTTAATGCAACAAGTCATTTGGAGCATTTTTATTTATCATTATGAATTTCAAGCAGCCACATTAACCTTCAACAACACCAAAGTGTTACACCAACCATCACCATCAATCCCAAAACCAAGCAGGTACACCAACCATCAATGCCAACTTCAAGCAGCCACATTAAATTTCAACAACACTAAAGAGTTACACCAACCATCAGCACCAACACTAAGCAGCTACACCAACCATCAGTGCCAAAAACAGAAAGGTACGCGCACCATGCAGTTAAACCCACCATAGAAGCCAACATTAATTAGCCACATTATTCTTCAACAACACCAAAGAGTTACACCAACCATCTACACCAACACTGAGCAGCTACACCAACCATCAGTGCCAAAAACAGGAAGGTACGCCCACCATGCAGCTAAACCCACCATAGAAACCAACATCAATCAGCCATATTAACCTTCAATGAGACCAAAGAGTTGCACCAACTATCAACACCAATGATAAGCAGCTACACCAACCATCAAAAACACCATCATGTCAAAAACAGGCAGGTACATCCACCATTAAAGCCAACCCCATGTAGCTAAAGCCACCGTAGACGCCAACATCAATCATATATATATATATATATATATATATATATATATATATATATATATATATATATATATATATATATATACCTTTTTTTAAAAAGGCTTAAAAAATATCTGGTTCCATTGACTTTCATTAAAAAAGCCAGTCAAGCGTTTCAATACACTACCAGTCAAACGTTTTAGATACACTACCAGCCAAACGTTTTAGTACACTACCAGTCAAACGTTTTAGTACACTACCAGTCAAACGTTTTAGTACACTACCAGTCAAACGTTTTAGATACACTACCAGCCAAACGTTTTAGTACACTACCAGTCAAACGTTTTAGATACACTACCAGCCAAACGTTTTAGTACACTACCAGTCAAACGTTTTAGTACACTACCAGTCAAACGTTTTAGTACACTACCAGTCAAACGTTTTAGATACACTACCAGCCAAACGTTTTAGTACACTACCAGACAAACGTTTTAGTACACTACCAGTCAAACGTTTCAGTACACTACCAGTCAAACGTTTTAGATACACTACCAGTCAAACGTTTTAGATACACTACCAGTCAAACGTTTTAGTACACTACCAGTCAAACGTTTTAGTACACTACCAGCCAAACGTTTTAGTACACTACCAGTCAAACGTTTTAGATACACTACCAGCCAAACGTTTTAGTACACTACCAGTTAAACGTTTTAGATCACTACCAGTCAAACGTTTTAGATACACTACCAGCCAAACGTTTTAGATACACTACCAGTCAAACATTTTAGATACACTACAAGCCAAACGTTTTAGATCACTACCAGCCAAACGCTTTAGATCACTACAAGTCAAACGTTTTACATCACTACCAGTCAAACGTTTTAGATACACTACCAGTCAAACGTTTTAGATACACTACCAGCCAAACGTTTTAGTACACTACCAGCCAAACGTTTTAGTACACTACCAGTCAAACGTTTTAGATACACTACCAGTCAAACGTTTAGTACACTAACAGCCAAACGTTTTAGTACAATAACAGCCAAACGTTTTAGTACACTAACAGCCAAACGTTTTAGTACACTACCAGTCAAACGTTTTAGATACATTACCAGTCAAACGTTTTAGATCAGTACTACAAACATTCTAAATTTCAATTCTTTTCTAAAGCTTTTGACTGGGTGTGTATATAGATATATGTATAGTCAGTGGTTCTAATTTACAAAAGCTAATATGGGAAAAAAAACATTGTTCCTAGTACCGAGCCATGTGGGACACCAAACACTAATGTGCTTCTTTCTTTGGGCTGAAATTTGGGCCAATGACAAGTGTGCTTTGAATTCACAGCTCAATGAAAACATCCATGGTTCCTTCAGTCCTGTAGGACTTTGCTTCCTCAAGCTTCTCCTTATTTTTTTTTCCTTTCTTTACATTTCCTTCACTCTTTCTTTCTCATCCATAGACTCTCTCTCTCTCTCTCTCTCTCTCTCTCTCTCTCTCTCTCTGGGCTGGTTGCTGTGCTGAAGTGTCCTACATTAGGAGTGTTGGTGCTGTATGGTCCCCGTGCTGCTGGTTAATATTTCATCAGTTAAAGTGCTGCCGTCCTTCAGGCTGATCTGCTCTTTCCCACAGCTACCGCGCGCAGCACACGCATGTCTACATCCAAAAGACGCATTTAAAGCACTCGTGCAGACGGAGAGCGCGTTTGCACTCGCGCGCCACCCTCCCACAAAGCCCTTCGCCGGTCTCCCGAAACTGGGGCTCCGTAAAGACGGCCAGAGCCAACTGAGCTTTGTCCAGTGGGCAGCGGAGGGAAGATGAATTGAAAGGAAGGAGGTGGAGGGAGGGATGAGGGATAAATTAAAGCAGGAGGGAGGGATGGAGTGACAGAGGGAGGAATAAGGATGGGCGGAAGGAGAGCCACAGTAATTAGCAGATTGGTCTTTTTTGGCTGTTCGCTCCGTTTCCAGAGTGTGTAGTAATTGATGAGCTGATTGATGGAGAGAGAGAGCGAGAGAGCGAGAGAGCAGTGCTGGTCTCAGCTGTAATGGGTTCAGCGCTGGTGTGGAGTAAGCAGTAAGCAGGTCTACCGAGGAGAATCAGCACTTACACACACACACACACACACACTAACACACACACACTCCAGTACACTCTTCGTCATTTCACGTAAACTATCATACCCCACACAACAAGTCGAAAGACACCTCAGGTTGGAGACACGTGTAATATTAATAAAACATCGGTATGAATTATGTAGCAGCCGTGTGTGAAGTAACCCCCCGGCTTGGGGTGGTTGGCGGGGGTGGAAGGGGGGGTGGGGGGTGAAGGGTACTTCAGCATTAGCTGACTCGCACTCGCTACAGTGGTGCTGACGACTGTGAACTGATTGGTTGAGCGGTTCTTGCTCTGGAAACGCTCTTTTTCTGGTGTGGTAGGTCTTCCACACTGTTACTCATCATCTCCGCTCCAGTGCTCAGTCTGAGTAACAGTTCGGTAGGCGTTTTCAGTTCGGTCAGGTTTCCAGGCTAGGAGGAACCAATTGGGTGCCACAGCGTTACCCTTAGGCCGACCAGTGCCGCAGCTCTGGTTAGTTCAGAACGCCAAAGACGGAAGATCACCGACTGCAGGTGAAGCAGCTAAATAGTGATCTCGTCCAGAATTTGTTGTGTTGTAGGAGCATCTCAGCATGTCCTTAATTTGCTTTAGTTGAGGCCGAGAGAGAAGAGATTAAGAAAAGAAGGGAGAAGATGTGGTGTAGTGGTTAGTATGATGGTGTAGTGGTTAGTATGGTGGTGTAGTGGTTAGTATGGTGGTGTAGTGGTCAGTACGGTGGTGTAGTGGTCAGTATGGTGGTGTAGTGGTTAGTATGGTGGTGTAGTGGTTAGTATGGTGGTGTAGTGGTTGGTACGGTGGTGTAGTGGTTAGTATGGTGGTGTAGTGGTTGGTACGGTGGTGTAGTGGTTAGTATGGTGGTGTAGTGGTTAGTATGGTGGTGTAGTGGTCAGTATGGTAGTGTAGTGGTTAGTAAGATGGTGTAGTGGTTAGTATGGTGGTGTAGTGGTTAGTACGGTGGTGTAGTGGTCAGTATGGTGGTGTAGTGGTTAGTACGGTGGTGTAGTGGTTAATATGGTGGTGTAGTGGTCAGTATGGTGGTGTAGTGGTTAGTACGGTGGTGTAGTGGTTAGTATGGTGGTGTAGTGGTTATTACGGTGGTGTAGTGGTCAGTATGGTGGTGTAGTGGTTAGTATGGTGGTGTAGTGTTAGTATGGTGGTGTAGTGGTCAGTAAGGTGGTGTAGTGGTCAGTATGGTGGTGTAGTGGTTAGTATGGTGGTGTAGTGGTTAGTTTGGTGGTGTAGTGGTGTAGTGGTTAGTATGGTGGTGTAGTGGTTAATATGGTGGTGTAGTGGTCAGTATGGTGGTGTAGTGGTCAGTATGGTGGTGTAGTAGTTAGTATGGTGGTGTGGTGGTTAGTATGGTGGTGTAGTGGTCAGTATGGTGGTGTAGTAGTTAGTATGGTGGTGTAGTGTTAGTATGGTGGTGTAGTGTTAGTATGGTGGTGTAGTAGTTAGTATGGTGGTGTAGTGGTTAGTACGGTGGTGTAGTAGTTAGTATGGTGGTGTAGTGTTAGTATGGTGGTGTAGTAGTTAGTATGGTGGTGTAGTGTTAGTATGGTGGTGTAGTAGTTAGTATGGTGGTGTAGTGGTTAGTACGGTGGTGTAGTGGTCAGTAAGGTGGTGTAGTGGTCAGTATGGTGGTGTAGTGGTCAGCACTGTCTCCTCACAGTTAGATGATCTGAGTTGGATTCCCGGTCCGGGTGGTTCTGTGTGGAGTGTGTATGTTCTCTCTGTGCTTGAGGGGGTTCCTCCAGGTACTTCAGCTTCCTCCCACAGTCCAAACACATGCACGTTAGGTTGATTGGTCACTCTGAACTGCCCATTGGCGTGAGTGTGTGCATGAGTGAGTCTTGGCCATGCTATGGCCGAATGGGATTGGCTCCAGACCCCCTCGTGACCTTGACTAGTAGGCAGAAGATAATAGATGAATGGATGAACTTCAGTCCCCAGACTGGCCTAGATATTAAACATGCTAGACATTTGCCGGAGGTCTGCGATTAGTCAGTGACCACTCGGTGTGCGTCTTTCAGCCGTGCACACTACACGACTGAGCGAGGGCCGAGTGGTCACCAGACTAAAATCGTGTAGTGTGAACTGGGCATTAGAGAAATTAAACAGATACCAGCGTGACTTCAATATACTGTAAAACAGAATGGGCAAAAGAGGACTGCTCTACCTCTCTCTCTCTCTCTCTCTCTCTCTCTCTCGTGTTTCACTCTGTGCTGAGTGCTGCACACTCTGCCTGATTCATCAGAGATTTTCAATTAAGCTCAAAACAGCACTGTGTGTGTGTGTGTGTGTGTGTGTGTGTGTGTGTGTGTGTGTGTGTGTGTGTGTGTGTGTAAAGAAGATCTAATGAAGCTTCTGGAAGACTCAGCACTGATCTCACTGAGAGAAAGGGGAAATTTAGAGTGGCATAAGTAGCGAACGAGTAGTAGAGAGACGTAGACTATAGATATATAGAGAGAGATATAGACTGGGTAAGAGAGAGTGGTAGAGAGGTATAGACTGGGTAAGAAAGAGTGGTAGAGAGGTATAGACTGGATGAGAGAGAGAGGCAGACAAATATAGACTGGGTGAGAGAGTGGTAGAGAGATATAGACTGGGTGAGAGAGTGGTAGAGAGATATAGACTGGGTGAGAGAGAGTGGTAGAGAGGTATACACTGGATGAGAGAGAGGGAGAGGAATATAGACTGGGTGAGAGAGAGTGGTAGAGAGGTATAGACAGGGTGAGAGAGAGAGTGGTAGAGAGATATAGACTGGGTGAGAAAAAGTGCTAGAGAGATACTGACTGGGTGAGAGAGAGTGGTAGAGAGATATAGACTGGGTGAGAGAGAGTGAAAGAGAGAGATATAGACTGTGAAAGAGAGAGTGATAGAGAGAGGTATAGATTGGGTGAGAGAGTGATGGAGAGGGATATAGACTGGGTGAGAGAGAGTGCCAGAGAGATATAGACTGGCTGAGAGAGAGTGGTAGAGAGAGGTATAGACTTGGTAAGAGAGAGTGGTAGAGAGGTATAGACTGGATGAGAGAGAGAGGCAGAGGAATATAGACTGGGTGAGAGAGTGGTAGAGAGAGGCTTAGACTGGGTAAAAGAGAGTGGTAGAGAAATATAGACTGGGTGAGAGAGAGTGATAGAGAGAGATATAGACTGGCTGAAAGAGAGGGGCAGAGAGAGATATAGAATGGGTAAGAGAGAATGGTAGAGAGAGATCTAGACTGGCTGAGAGAGAGTGGTAGAGAGAGATATAGACTGGCTGAAAGAGAGGGGCAGAGAGAGATATAGACTGGGTGAGAGGGAGAGTGGTAGAGAGAGATATAGACTGGCTAAGAGAGAGTGGTAGAGAGAGATATAGACTGGCTGAGAGAGTGGTAGAGAGAGGTATAGACTGGCTGAGAGAGAGTGGGAGAGAAAGATGTATAGACTGGCTGAGAGAGAGTGGTAGAGAGAGGTATAGACTGGCTGAGAGAGAGTGGTAGAGAGAGGTATAGACTGGCTGAAAGAGAGTGGTAGAGAGAGGTATAGACTGGCTGAGAGAGAGTGGTAGAGAGAGGTATAGACTGGCTGAGAGTGAGTGGTAGAGAGAGATACAGTGTATTATATATAGTATGTGTATTATCAGTACAGATGGCCTATTTGCTGTAGTTATTTTGCTGTGTCCCTGTTACGCTGCAGGTGGAGTCTAAAACTGAATGGCCTCATTTCAACAACCTGTGTGTGTGTGTGTGTGTGTGTGTGTGTGTGTGTGTGTGTGTGTGTGTGTGTGTGTGGACCCTTTGTATTGGGTTTTATATAAAGTCGCCGTCATGTAACAATTGCATGCATTTTTCTACTATGTAAAAAACTCCCAGCTGTCCTTTACGCTGTGTTGAATGGGACAGCAAGAAAGAAGAGATCGAGAGATCACTGTTCTCCGAGACTGACCTCTCAGATGGTCACTGGTCTGTATAACGAGGGGCATCTTTACTACCATATAAGGTGGAATGGGATGTTCACAGTGGCGACTGGCCAATAGGGGGCCCCCTTGAAATCGTGCAGACATTCAAATTAGTTAATTATAAACTGCAAAATAATTAGGACATAATTTAGGTATGCTGTGTTTAACATCCCTGTTAGAATTTATTGAAATAATAAATATATAATGGTATTTGTATGTATGTAGGGGCATCAACCTTTGGCCAGCAGGTGATCTGAGGCTGCTGTTTAGTTGGTTGATCCAGAGTTTCCACAGCTCTCTGCGTCCAGGACACACCCACTCTTACAGGTAGTGTGTCGTACTGGCTTATTTTTTTAAACGTTGTGTGATTGGACAATCACCGAATCGACTCATTAACTCCGCTGCGGTTTGTTAACTCGGTTGTCGTTGGACAGTTGCAGGCTGGAGCAGCTCCTCTTACTAAATGAGAGACAATTCAGTCTCTCAATTCAAAGGACGAGCTTACATCCTGGTCTTTTCCAGCTCTTCTAATGAGAAACGGGTTTAAACAAAACAACACAGCGTTTCCTAAAGATGCACTGAGCAACACCTTAAAAGCCTATCGGGGCAAAAGAGAGTGGTAGAGAGAAATAAACTGGGTGAGAGAGTGATAGAGAGATATAGTTTGGGTGAGAGAGAATGGTAGAGATGTATAGACTTGGTGAGAGAGAGTGGTAGAGGGATATATAGACTGGGTGAGAGAGTGATAAAGAGAGATAAAGTCTGGGTGAGAGAGTGGTAGAGATAGATATAGACTGGGTGAGAGAGAGGGGTAGAGATAGATATAGACTGGCTGAGAGAGAGTGGTAGAGAGATATATAGTTTGGGTGAGAGAGAATGGTAGAGATGTATACACTTGGTGAGAGAGAGTGGTAGAGAAAGGTATAGACTGGGTGAGAGAGAGTGATAGAGAGAGGTATAGACTGGGTGAGAGAGAGTGGTAGAGAGATATAGACTGGGTGAGAGAGAGTGGTAGAGAGATATAGACTGGGTGAGAGAGAGTGGTAGAGAGAGGTATAGACTGGGTGAGAGAGAGAGTGGTAGAGAGATATATAGACTGGGTGAGAGAGAGTGGTAGAGATACATATAGACTGACTGAGAGAGAGTGGTAGAGAGAGATATAGACTGGGTGAGAGAGAGTGGAAGAGAGAGGTATAGACTGGGTGAGAGAGAGTGGTAGAGAGAGGTATAGACTGGTTGAGAGACAGTGATGAAGAGAGGTATAGACTGGGTGAGAGAGAAGGGTAGAGAGAGATATAGACTAGGTGAGAGAGAGTGATGAAGAGATGTATAGACTGGGTGAGAGAGAGTGGTAGAGAAATATAGACTGGGTGAGAGAGAGTGGTAGAGAGAAATATAGACTGGGTGAGAGAGAGTGGTAGAGAGAGATATAGACTGGGTGAGAGAGAGAGAGTGGTAGAGAGATATATAGACTGGGTGAGAGAGAGAGTGGTAGAGAGATATATAGACTGGGTGAGAGAGAGTGGTAGAGATACATATAGACTGACTGAGAGAGAGTGGTAGAGAGAGATATAGACTGGGTGAGAGAGAGTGGAAGAGAGAGGTATAGACTGGGTGAGAGAGAGTGGTAGAGAGAGGTATAGACTGGTTGAGAGACAGTGATGAAGAGAGGTATAGACTGGGTGAGAGAGAAGGGTAGAGAGAGATATAGACTAGGTGAGAGAGAGTGATGAAGAGATGTATAGACTGGGTGAGAGAGAGTGGTAGAGAAATATAGACTGGGTGAGAGAGAGTGGTAGAGAGAAATATAGACTGGGTGAGAGAGAGTGGTAGAGAGAGATATAGACTGGGTGAGAGAGAGAGAGTGGTAGAGAGATATATAGACTGGGTGAGAGAGAGTGGTAGAGATAGATATAGACTGACTGAGAGAGAGTGGTAGAGAGAGATATAGACTGGGTAAGAGAGAGTGGTAGAGAGATATAGACTGGGTGAGAGAGAGTGGTAGAGAGAGGTATAGACTGGGTGAGAGAGAGAGTGGTAGAGAGATATATAGACTGGGTGAGAGTGGTAGAGATACATATAGACTGACTGAGAGAGAGTGGTAGAGAGAGATATAGACTGGGTGAGAGAGAGTGGAAGAGAGAGGTATAGACTGGGTGAGAGAGAGTGGTAGAGAGAGGTATAGACTGGTTGAGAGACAGTGATGAAGAGAGGTATAGACTGGGTGAGAGAGAAGGGTAGAGAGAGGTATAGACTGGGTGAGAGAGAGTGATGAAGAGATGTATAGACTGGGTGAGAGAGAGTGGTAGAGAAATATAGACTGGGTGAGAGAGAGTGGTAGAGAGAAATATAGACTGGGTGAGAGAGAGTGGTAGAGAGAGATATAGACTGGGTGAGAGAGAGAGTGGTAGAGAGATATATAGACTGGGTGAGAGAGAGTGGTAGAGATAGATATAGACTGACTGAGAGAGAGTGGTAGAGAGAGATATAGACTGGGTAAGAGAGAGTGGTAGAGAGATATAGACTGGGTGAGAGAGAGTGTTAGAGAGAGGTATAGACTTGGTGAGAGAGTGATGGAGAGAGGTATAGACTGGGTGAGAGAGAGTGGTAGAGAGATATAGACTGGGTGAGAGAGAGTGGTAGATAGATATAGACTGGGTGAGAGCGAGGGGTAGAGGGATATATAGACTGGGTGAGAGAGAGTGGTAGAGATAGATATAGACTGGGTGAGAGAGAGTGTTAGAGAGAGGTATAGACTGGGTGAGAGAGAGTGGTAGAGATAGATATAGACTGGGTGAGAGAGAGTGATGGAGAGAGGTATAGACTGGGTGAGAGAGAGTGGTAGAGATAGATATAGACTGGGTGAGAGCGAGGGGTAGAGGGATATATAGACTGGGTGAGAGAGAGTGGTAGAGATAGATATAGACTGGGTGAGAGAGAGTGTTAGAGAGAGGTATAGACTTGGTGAGAGAGTGATGGAGAGAGGTATAGACTGGGTGAGAGAGAGTGGTAGAGATAGATATAGACTGGGTGAGAGAGAGTGATGGAGAGAGGTATAGACTGGGTGAGAGAGAGTGGTAGAGATAGATATAGACTAGGTGAGAGAGAGGGGTAGAGGGATATTTAGACTGGCTAAGAGAGAGGGTTAGAGAGATATAGACTAGGTGAGAGAGTGGTAGAGAGATATAGACTAGGTGAGAGAGAGTGGTAGAGAGATATAGACTAGGTGAGAGAGAGGGGTAGAGAGATATAGACTGGCTAAGAGAGAGGGGTAGAGAGATATAGACTAGGTGAGAGAGAGGGGTAGAGAGATATAGACTAGGTGAGAGAGAGGGGTAGAGAGATATAGACTGGCTAAGAGAGAGGGGTAGAGAGATACAGACTGGGTGAGAGAGAGTGGTAGAGAGATATCAGGTCTGTCTCAAATCCTAGTGAGTTTCTAAGTAGGCTGTCTAGGTAGCAGCTGTGTAAGTAGCAGCGTTCTCTCCTCATCTCTCCTCATAAACAGATTACTGAGACGCTCTAGTTAGAGAGAGACTGCGTCACGGCTTGTTCCCGCCCACTGCAGCACACGACTGGTGGTTTAGCTGGTTGCTAAGCTACCGACCGGCTATCCAAAACAATAGGCCGAGGCTTAAAAAACATCTGCTAGCATAGATGCTAATGGCTCGAGTATAAAACTGCTAAATGGTAAAGGACTCGTTACAGAGTTGATAATAAAAAACTGTTTTTTGTGATTATATGACCAGAAACACATTAAAACTCCAAAGAGAATCAAAATAACTCACATTTTAAAACCACTTCACTGCTCGTAGATTAGCCTGCATTGTATCATGGGATTGTCTTAGCGGCTGAGGAAGCAGAACCTAGTGAGGGTCTTTATACCCTTACTAAAAGAAGTTTATTCCAGTGTACCATTAGTTTACTTCTTTTAAACTAAAATGAAGTGAGTATGCTTTCAGTTTACTTTTTAGGTACTTCTCAGTGATCTACTAAACACAGTTATACTTAAGTATGCTTGGGTTATACTGACAAGTATAGAACAGTCTAAGTATATTTGGTCTTTACTTGTACTTAATCTTTAGATTGAGATAGTAGAAGTAAGTATTCTTGCTCTGCACAAAAACACATCCAGTACAATATTTATTTAAAATTTGATTTATAAAGATTTATAAAGATACAAATAAGATAAGTTCTATTTTAAGTAGAAAAAATCTTAAACCTAGTCATATACTTTAAAGTACAACAATAAAATAAGCAGTAAATTATAAGTATTGTTTTAGTATTTAAGTTCACTTGGCCAATTTAGTCCCAAGAAGTATTAAAATAGTACATATACAAGTGTACAACTAGTACAATGACATTAGTATAGTAAGGACATAAAGTATACTTAATAAAATGAACTTTAAGTATACTTATTTTCTGTAAGGGTAGCAACCACCTAAAACACCAGTCGTGTGCTGCAGTGGGCGGGAACAAGCCGTGACGCAGTCTCTCTCTAACTAGAGCGTCTCAGTAATCTGTTTTATGAGGAGAGATGAGGAGAGAACGCTGATACTTACACAGCTGCCTACCTAGACAGCCTACTTAGAAACTCACTAGGGTTTGGGACAGACCCGGTATGTAATAAACGCACTAACACACTCTCGTGCTTTCAGAGTGATGCTGGTTTCACAGTGCAGACCTATGGACAACCCAGGAGCTCAGCCAGACCACAGTGACCCCAGAGGGCCGAAGGGACGGGGTCAGCTGGACCTGCTCAGCGTCTCCGCCCCTCCTCAGCGCCTAGCGACTGCTCCTTCCTTTCATTTGTCAGCGTCTGGACGCTCCTCATCCCTGCGGAAGCGTGCTGTAAGTAGGGCAGCTGGCAGGAGCAAACGAGACAGTGATAAAGTGAGTAGTTACACGTCCTCTCTCTCTCTCTCTCTCTCTCTTTCCTATCACTCCTTCTTATCACTCTCTACTCTCTTTCGTTTATCTACCTCTATTTTCTCTTTCTCACTTGCTCTTTTTCTTCCTCTCTCTCTCTCTCTATTTTACATCTTTCGTTTTCTCTCTACACTCTTCTTTTCTCCCGTTTTTCTCTTTCTCTACTCTTTCTCTTCTCCTTCTCTGTTCTTTCTCTCTTCACAAACTCTACAAACTTCCCTCCATTTCCTTTTACCCATCTTCTTCTCTCCACTCTCACTTTCTCTACTCTTTTTTTTCTTCTCTTCTCTTTCCATCTGTTATACCCTTTTCTCTTCTTTTGTTCTTTTTTTACCATCCCTTCTTCTCTTTCATCTTTCTTTCAACATCTCTCTCTCTTCTTGCTGTCTATCTTTCTCTCTCTTTCTCTCTCCATTATTTTTTTTGTTTTCCACTCTCTGTCATTCCTCTCTAATACTTCTTACGTTTCTCTCTCTCTCTCTCTCTCTCTCTCTCTCTCTCTCTCTCTTTCTGGCTCCGCCCCCTCTGTACCCTTTCTCTGTTTCCTGTTTTTTTCTCTTTCTTCTCTCTCTTCTCTCTTACATCTTTCACCTTTTCTCTCTTTCTCTTCCCTCCCCCCCTCTTTTTTCTCTCTACTCTCCTTTTCTTTTTCTTTTCTTTCTTTCTTTTTCCCTCTTTTTCCCTCCCTTTTCTTTACTCTCTTTCTCTCCTTTCCTTTTCCTGTTATTCCTTTTTCTTCTCTTTCATTCTATTTCTTGCTATCCTCTTGTCTTTCTTCTTTCTTTCAACACCTCTCATTTTTCCAGCTCTCTCTCTCTCTTATTGCTGTCTTTCCCACTTTGTGTTCTCTCTCCTTTTCTCTCACTCTATTCTCCCTCTGTCGTTCCTCTCTAATCCTTTTTTCTTGTTTTTCTTTTTCTCGTTCCCTCTCCCTCTATACTGTCTCTTACTCTCTCTCTCTTTCTCACTCTTTTTCTTCTCTGTCTTCTGTTTTGTGTCTCACATCTCTCGTTTTCTCTTCTTCTGTCTCTACTCTTTCTCTTCTTTTTCTATTCTGTTTCTCCTCCACCCTCCCTGTAGCCCCCTCTCTCTCTCTTTTCTTACTGTGTCTCTCTCTCTCGCTCTTTCTCCATTTTTTTATGCTTTCTCTGTCATTCAACTCTAAGACTTCTTTTTTTCTTATCTTTCTGGTTCTCTCTCTCTCTACCCTTTCTCTGTTTCCTGTTTCTCTCTCGCTCTCTCTTTCTTACTCTTTTCCTTCTCTCTCTCTCTCTTACATCTCTTTTCTCTCTACACACTCTTTTTCCTTCCCTTTCCTTACACTGTTTCTCCTCCCTCTCCCCCTCTATTTCTGTCCCATTTCTCTACTCTTTCTTTTTCTTCTCTTTCTGCCCTCTCTTTTTCTCTCCACTGTCATTTCTTCTGCTCTTTCTTTCTGTTATTCCTCTCTATGCTCTACATCCTTCTTGTCTTTCTTAATGACTTTCCTCTCTTTCTTTTACATCTTTTATTTATCTTTCTCGCTCTCTTTTGCTCTCTCTCTTTTCTCTCTCTTTTTATTAGTTCCTTTCGTTTCTGCTCTCTCTGTCACTCTCCCTCTCTCTCCCTCTACCCCTCTATTTCTCTCCCATTTCTCTACTCTTTCGTTTTCTTCTCCTTCTGCCCTCTCTTGCCTCCCTTTCCTTTTAACCATCTTTTTCTCTCTACTGTCACTTTCTCTACTCTTTCTTTCTGTTATTCCTCTTTATGCTCCATTTCTTGTCTTTCTTAATGACTTTCCTCTCTTTCTTTTACATCTTTCATTTATCTCTCTCACTCTCTTTTGCTCTCTGTCTCTTCTCTCTCCTTTTCTCTCTTTTTATTATTTCCTTTCGTTTCCGCTCTCTCTGTCACTCCACTTTAAAATTTCTTTTTGTTCTTCTCTCTTTCTCTCTGTCTCTCCCTCTCCCTCTCTCTACCCCCCCCCCTCTCTGTGATAAATCTGCTTTTATGCATTTCAAAATCAATAAGTCCACTGAGTCACTCAGAGCCCGAGAGAGGGGACTGTGTGTGTGTGTGTCTGAGAGAGAGAGAGAGAGAGAGTGCGTGTGTGTGTGTGTGTGTGTGTGTGTGTGTGTAAATCAGCCTTTCATTGAAAAAGAGCACAGGCCACTGGCAGCTGGCCAACCAGGAAGGAGCTCAGACGAATAAGTGACAGTCCACTCAGCCAATCGCTCACACACCTGATCTATTGATGTGATTAGTAATCTTATTGATCAAGCGTGCCGAAACGCTGTCAATAATATAAACATTTATTCCCACGGCGAGAACAGAGTTAAGGGTTAAGGGTTTAAGCCTCGACTTCATTAGTCTTGGCACAGCAGCTATAGGACCAACACCGCTGAAGAACAGATGTCAATAGCCACCCAAAACATTTCCTTTAAATAAATCCTCAAAATAATTCACCAGCAACCTCAAACCACCTCAGCTTATTGGAGGAGTTCTACAGTTTCTCATTAGGTTGAATGTATAACTCTAAATGTAGGTATTGTGATATAAACTGAGTCTACAGTTTCTCATTAGGTTGAATGTATAACTCTAAATGTAGGTATTGCGATATAAACTGAGTACAGTTTCTCATTAGGTTGAATGTATAACTCTAAATGTAGGTATTGCGATATAAACTGACTCTACAGTTTCTCATTAGGTTGAATGTATAACTCTAAATGTAGGTATTGTGATATAAACTGAGTACAGTTTCTCATTAGGTTGAATGTATAACTCTAAATGTAGGTATTGTGATATAAACTGAGTTACAGTTTCTCATTAGGTTGAATGTATAACTCTAAATGTAGGTATTGTGATATAAACTGAGTACAATTTCTCATTAGGTTGAATGTATAACTCTAAATGTAGGTATTGTGATATAAACTGAGTCTACAGTTTCTCATTAGGTTGAATGTATAACTCTAAATGTAGGTATTGCGATATAAACTGACTCTACAGTTTCTCATTAGGTTGAATGTATAACTCTAAATGTAGGTATTGCGATATAAACTGACTCTACAGTTTCTCATTAGGTTGAATGTATAACTCTAAATGTAGGTATTGTGATATAAACTGAGTTACAGTTTCTCATTAGGTTGAATGTATAACTCTAAATGTAGGTATTGTGATATAAACTGAGTACAGTTTCTCATTAGGTTGAATGTATAACTCTAAATGTAGCTATTGTGATATAAACTGAGTCTACAGTTTCTCTTCAGGTTGAATGTATAACTCTAAATGTAGGTATTGTGATATAAACTGAGTCTACAGTTTCTCATTAGGTTGAATATATAACTCACTCTAAATGTAGATATTGTGATATAAACTGAGTCTACAGTTTCTCATTAGGTTGAATATATAACTCGCTTTAAATGTAGATATTGTATATAAACTGAGTACAGTCTCTCATTAGGTTGAATGTATAACTCTAAATGTAGGTATTGTGATATAAACTGAGTACAGTTTCTCATTAGGTTGAATGTATAACTCTAAATGTAGGTATTGTGATATAAACTGAGTACAGTTTCTCATTAGGTTGAATGTATAACTCTAAATGTAAGTATTGTATATAAACTGAGTCTACAGTTTCTCATTAGGTTGAATGTATAACTCTAAATGTAGGTATTGTGATATAAACTGAGTACAGTTTCTCATTAGGTTGAATGTATAACTCTAAATGTAAGTATTGTATATAAACTGAGTCTACAGTTTCTCATTAGGTTGAATGTATAACTCTAAATGTAGGTATTGTGATATAAACTGAGTCTACAGTTTCTCATTAGGTTGAATGTATAACTCTAAATGTAGGTATTGTGATATAAACTATAACTATTGCTATTACCAAAGACTCTTTTACAGGCAGTACATGTTGAAAATATACTTTAACTGTCTTAATAAGTGTTGCCGCCCCCTCTGCCCCTCTGCATGGGATTGGTGGTACAGAGGGTCCGGCACTAAGCTCCATCCATATGACCACTCACATACACTTACACTGCCTGGCAATCTGTGTGGAGTAATGATTAAGGCCATTAGGTCTAATTGATAGGCAGCACTGGTCAATACAGGGCTTAGAAACAGAGTCATAATCATTACCATAATGCACTGAGAGCGAGAGCGAGAGCGAGGGAGAGTACAGGCTGATTCTTTGGCAGTCTATGATGTAATTAGTGAAAGTAACAGTCTGCATCTGTTACTGTCCTTTAGCACCATCTACAGGCTGTCTGCCACAGTGCAGGGAAAACACTTATATAAGTATTTAAGAGACATTCATGCCATATGTTGTTACTGTCAGGAGATCCTACACAGGTAGGTGAAGGTAGTGTTACAGTTTACATGTACACAGGTAGGTGAAGGTAGTGTTACAGTTTACCTGTACACAGGTAGGTGAAGGTATTGTTACAGTTTACCTGTACACAGGTAGGTGAAGGTAGAGTTACAGTTTATCTGTACACAGGTAGGTGAAGGTAGTGTTACAGTTTACATGTACACAGGTAGGTGAAGGTCATGTTAGGAGTCTTACCAAGGGACTCTTATTGGCATAGTGTATGGTGGTTACCCAGGTGGGCAATTGAACCCCAGTCTCCAGCGTAGAGGGCAGCAGTGTAACCCACTACACTACACCATACCACCCGCCTTATTAGCATTAGACAGAGATGTTTTTAATTATGTCCTGTCCACTTGGATTCGTGCTGAGCAATAAAACCTGTAAAGAACACGTGGATCTGTGAAGAACCTATTGAAAGATGGTTCATCCAACTAGACCACTGTGTTCCAAATCTCTGCTGATGGTCAGATGGTCACTGGTCTGTATAACAAGGCGTTTCTGCACTGCAGCCCTACTATCACATCCCTTTCCATAGTCGGGTTTCCATCCAGACACAGCTACTGTAACTAGGAACATGGTGTGAGATGGACAGATTTATCTGTAAATTATCTTCACAGACATCTGCTGTCTTTTTATGGACGTGGAGATCCAAGACACACCAAGCAGGAGGAGGACTGAAGCTGACAGAGCTGAAGTTGGCTTCCCTTTGATGTTCTCACTCTCGTTCCACCTTAAATGGTGCCAGAATGTAATTGCTGCACCATTTAAGATGGAACAGGAAAGTCATACAAGAAGTCATCTTCAACCTTGTTTCTCAAGAGCTCAAACGTTGTGCAGAAACATTTTTCAAAGCAACTTCTAAGCAGTGTGGTTAGAACATTTTAGAATGTGAGAGCAACCTTCGGTGCATGTGTAGGGTCAGTCGTTTCCAGTCGCCTTCCCCCTACACCCACTGAGGAGAAACACCAGAGAATCGCTGACCCTGAGTGGGGGAAACGTTTGGTGTAGCAGTAAGAGTGTTTATGCTGTTGGGCAAACATGAAGATCAGGCGCGTGACTTTAGCGCTACTCCTGCATATCCCACTCTCCGTCACAGTATTCCGGCCCTGTTTCCAGACGTCCTTCCCAAAGATCTCGAAGCAGAAGTCCCTTCATTCTCTGATCCACTGGCCAGTTGAGTGAAATGAACCTGTTTGAAAGTCATGTGTTCACACTTCAGTGTTTTGTTTCGGTTGTTGTGGTTGATTGTGTTTGTTTGGTGGTTCTGAACTGAGAATGCTGCCAACCAGTGGGTCCAAACAAGTGGCCTAGTACTAATACAGTCTCTGATTGGTCAACAAGTCAGGAACACAATCTCTGATTGGAGAACAAGTTAGAAAAACAGTCTCTGATCTGTTGACAAGTCAGGAATACACTCTCTGGCTGGACGACAAGTCAGGGACACAGTCTCTGATTGGTAGACAAGTCAGAAATACAGGCTGTGATTGTTCGACAAGTCAGAAACACAGCCTCTGACAAGTCAGGAATATAATCTCTGATTGGAAGACAATTCAGGAACGCAGCCTTTGATTGGTCGACAAGTCAGGAGCACAGTTTCTGATTGGTCGACAAGTCAGGAACACAATCTCTGATTGGAGAACTAGTCAGAAAAACAGTCTCTGATCTGTTGACAAGTCAGGAGTGCAGCCTCTGATTGGACAGCAAGTCAGGAGTGCAGCCTCTGATTGGACAGCAAGTCAGGAACGCAGTCAACAGTTGGTTGACAAGTCAGAAATACAGCCTCTGATTGATAGACGAGTCAAAGGTACAGGCTCTGATTGTTTAACAAGCCAGAAACACAGTCACTGATTGGTAGACAAGTGAGAAATACATGCTGTGATTGGTCGACAAGTCAGGAACACAGCCACTGATTGGTAGACAAGTCAAAGGTACAGCCTCTGATTGCTAAACAAGTCAGAAAAACAGCCACTGATCTGTGGACAAGACAGGAATACAATCTCTGATTGGAGGACAATTAAGGAACACAGCCTCTGATTGGTCGACAAGTCGGGAACCCAATCTCTTATTGGAGGACAAGTCAGGAACCCAATCTCTTATTGGAGAAGAAGTTAGAAATACAGCCTCTAATCTGTAGACAAGTCAGGAATACAATCTCTGATCGGAGGACAATTTAGGAACACGGCCTCTGATTGGTTGACAAGTCAGGATCCCAATCTCTTATTGGAGGACAAGTCAGGAACACAATCTCTGATTGGAGAAGAAGTTAGAAAACAACCTCTGATCTGTTGACAAGTCAGGAATACACTCTCTGGTTGGACGACAAGTCAGGGACACAGCCTCTGATTGGTAGACAAGTCAGAAATACAGGCTGTGATTGTTCGACAAGTCAGAAACACAGTCTCTGATTGGTCGACAAGTCAGGAACACAATCTCTGATTGGAGAACTAGTCAGAAAAACAGTCTCTGATCTGTTGACAAGTCAGGAGTGCAGCCTCTGATTGGACAGCAAGTCAGGAACGCAGTCAACGGTTGGTTGACAAGTCAGAAATACAGCCTCTGATTGATACACGAGTCAAAGGTACAGGCTCTGATTGTTTAACAAGTCAGAAACACAGTCACTGATTGGTCAACAAGTCAGAAGTACAAGCTCTGATTGGAGGACAAGTCAGGGACACAATCTCTGATTGGAGAACAATTTAGAAAAACAGTCTCTGATCTGTTGACAAGTCAGGAATACACTCTCTGGTTGGACGACAAGTCAGGGACACAGCCTCTGATTGGTAGACAAGTCAGAAATACAGGCTGTGATTGTTCGACAAGTCAGAAACACAGCCTCTGACAAGTCAGGAATATAATCTCTCATTGGAGGACAATTCAGGAACGCAGCCTCTGATTGGTCGACAAGTCAGGAGCACAGTCTCTGATTGGTCGACAAGTCAGGAACCCAATCTCTGATTGGAGAACTAGTCAGAAAAACAGCCTCTGATCTGTTGACTAGTCAGGAATACACGACAAGTTAGGAGCGCAGCCTCTGATTGATCGACAAGTAAGAAACACAGTCTCTGATTGGACAACAAGTAAGGAACACAGTCTCTGATTGGTGAACAAGTCAGGAACACAGTCTATGGTTGGTTGACAAGTCAGAAATACAGCATCTGATTGGTTCTTGTGTCAAGACCACAGCCTCTGATTGGTCCGTTTAATTCTTGAACAGTCTGTGCTCTAATGATCTTGAATGCCCTTACAAAAAAGTTTATTCAAGTGTACCATTAGTTTACATCTTTTAAACTAAAAGGAAGTGAGTATGCTTTCAGTTTACTTTTTATGTACTTCTCAGTGATATACTAAACACAGTTATACTTAAGTATACTTAAGCAGTAAATTATAAGTATTATGTTAAGTTCACTTAAAGAAAACTTACAAGCTAGTAAACTAACAGTAAACCCTTAAGATTACTTTTAGTGTAGTTGCAGTACAAAAGATGTAAACTAGTTCTATACTTGGTTTACTACTCTTACACTTAAAGTGTACTTAAAAGTATACTTTTAAAAACTAGTGGGCCAATTTAGTCCCAAGAAGTATTAAAATAGTACATATACAAGTGTACTACTAGTACAATGACATTAGTATAGTAACTGCATAAAGTATACTTAATAAAATTAACTTTAAGTATACTTATTTTCTGTAAGGGTGATCAAAAATCAAAATAAGCATCAAAATAAGCAGTACTGTCTGCTCTGAAAGGCTGGGGGTATGTTTACTCAGAGTAAGGTGTAACTCACAGCCCAGTGAGAAGAACCACTGATGCCAATGTGCTGTAGTGTTTATATGGTTATAGTATAGAGCAGGGGTATTTAATTAGAATCTATCAAGGTCCAGTTAGAGGAGATTTCTTCAGGCCAAGGTCCAGACCTGCATTATATCCTGTCTAAGTTACCTAGTATCAGCATCTTATACCATCAGCTACTGAAAGACAAACTTATTCCAAATATCATTCAGTATATTTCAGTATATATTTTTTCCATACTTTTAGTAAAAATAGGGGCTACATTAAAAAACAGAACTGTCCATTCCAGAACCGTTCCTGTTAAACAGTTGTTATTCTTTCTGACTCGCTTTAGTCTCTGGCTGCTGCTCCTCGCTTCATACCTCGCCTGTGTGTGCACAGATCTGATTGGCTAAGGAGCACCTTCGGTGATCTTACAGCGCACGTGATTGGTCTCTGAGTTCACTGCACCCTAAGGCCTGTATGACGTAAAGACGAGAAAAGCTCTGCCGCTTAAAATAAACACAGTCCAAATTAAATAATTCTCAATATTTTATCGGGTCGGGTCCGCATTGGACAACGTCTGAGTCCTGATCTGGACCGCGGTCCGCCTATTATTAGTGATCCCTGGTATAGAGGATGCTGGGTATGGTTTGAGCCATGACATCAGATTTCAGATCTGGATATAAAACTATAGAGTATTTAAACATGTACTGTGGATTGAGACCTACCGCAGCCTCACAAACACACAGAGTCTATGTAAAGCACTGTAATTACTGACTACTGTCTGTATATCTCAGCCTACTGTCACTCAGTATCTCTCTCTCTTCTCTCTCTCTCTCTCTTTCTCTCACTCTCTTCTCTCTCTATCTGTTCTTTCTTCTCCCTGCTTCATCTCTCACTCTCTATCCTTTTTCTTTCTCTCTTACACTCTATCTTCTCTCTCTATATATATATATATTCTCTCTTTCTCACTCACTCCCTTTATAGCCTTTCTCTCTTCTCTCTATTGTTTTTCTTTCTCTTCTCTATCTGTCCTTATTCTCTCTCTCTCTCACTCACTCACTCCACTCTCTCTATCCTTTTTCTCTCTCACTCACTCTGCTCTCTATGTCCTTTCTCTCTCTCTCTTGTCTCTCTCCTTTCTCTCCATTCATTTACTCTCTCTTCTTTCTATAAGTCTTTTCTCTCTATCTTTCTCCCTCTCACTCTTCTCTCTCTCTCTTCTCTCTCTCCTTTCTCTCCATCATTTTACTCTCTCTTCTTTCTATAAATATTTTCTCTCTATCTTTCTCCCTCTCTCTCTTCTCTCTCTTATTTTATACTTTCTCTCTCTCCTCTGTATCTTTTCTCTCTCTATACTTTCTCTCTCTTTGCTCTCACTCTCCTTTCTCTCTCTTCTCTCTTTCCTTCATTTTACTCTCCCATCTTTCTATATATCCTTTCTCTCTATCTTTCTCTCCCTCTCTCCTCTCTCTCTTCTCTCTCTCTCTTTTTATACTTTCTCTCCTCTCTATCTTTTCTCTCTCTATACTTTCTCTCTCTTTGCTCTCACTCTCCTTTCTCTCTCTTCTCTCTTTCCTTCATTTTACTCTCCCATCTTTCTATATATCCTTTCTCTCTATCTTTCTCTCCCTCTCTCCTCTCTCTCTATCCTTTCTCTCTATATACTTTCTTCTCTGTTTATCCTTTCTCTTTCTTCTCTCTCTATCCTTTCCCTCTTTCTTCTCTCCCTCTTTCCTAATTCTCTCTCTCTATGCTTTCTCTCTCTTCTCTCTCTCTCCTTTCTCTCTCTTCTCTCTCTCTCCTTTCTCTCTCTTCTTTCTATAAATCCTCTCTATCATTCTCCCTCTCTCTCTCCTTTTTCTCTCTATACTTTCTCTTTCTCTTCTCTCTCTATCCTCTCTCTCTTCTCTCTCTATACTTTCTCTCTCTTCTTTCTCTATACTTTCTATCTCTCTTCTCTCTATCCTTTCTCTCTCTTCTCTTTTTCCATAATTTTACTCTCTTCTTTCTATATATTCTTTCTCTCTATCTTTCTCTCCCTCTCTCTCTCTCATTTCCCTCTCTCTTCTCTCTCTATCCTTTCTCTCTCTCTCTTCTATCTTTATACTTTCTTCTCTCTCTATCCTTTCTCTCTCTTTTCTCTCTATCCTTTCTCTCTCACTTTTCTCTCTATCCTTTCTCTCTCTCTTTTCTCTCTATCCTTTCTCTCTCTCTTTTCTCTCTATCCTTTCTCTCTCTCTCTCTCCTTTCTCTTTATCCTTTCTCTCTCTCTTCTCTCACTATCCTTTCTCTCTTCTCTTACTATCCTTTCTCTCTGTCTTCTCTCACTATCCTTTCTCTCTCTTTTCTCACTATCCTTTCTCTCTCTCTCTTCTCTCACTATCCTTTCTCTCTCTCTTGTCTCTCACTATACTTTCTCTCTCTCTTCACTCACTATCCTTTCTCTCTATCATTTTAGTCTCTCCTCTTACTATATACCCTTTCCCTCTTATCTTTTTGTCTCTCTGTATTTCTCTCTCTCCCTCTCCTCTCCCTCTAACCATTGTCTCTTTCTGCACTTTCTCCTTTTCCTCTCACTCCCAATCTCCTTTCTCTCCTTTCTCTCTTTCTCTCTCTCACCCTTCTCTCTCTCTCTGTCCCCTGGTCTCTCTATCCTCTCTCCATCTTCTCTCTTTATAGCATTTCTGTCTCTCTTTCTCCTTTCTCTCTCTTTCCTGTTCCTCCACCACTTGCCTTTGGCCTGGTGATACAGAGACCGATAGATAGACAGAGAAATAAGAAAGAGACAAACAGTGAATGGAATAAAGAGAAAAAGAAAACAGAGAAAGACAGTTACCCTCTTTCTCCAGCAGGGGGCAGCGACATTAGTGGAATACCTGCACTGATTGTAAGGGAAAAAAAGTTGGGCCGAGTTCTTAGATAGTCATCATTGGTCATTCACAGTTAAGTCCCACAATGGTTGGATGAGCTGACCAAGACTTCCAGATACGACCCTGGACCCCTCATTCCCCAGCCTTGAACCCAATTGAACATCTGTGGGACCATCAGGATTGTTGTGTTCATTCTATGGATCCCCCCCCACGGACCCTCCAGCAGCTGTTGGATGCACTGCAGGCAGCATGACACCAGATGCCTGTGACCACCTACCAGGAACTTATTGAGTCTGGACCAGCTCCTCCTTACCTTATGGCAATGGTTACACTTCAAGTACGGCTCGGCTTGACCCACCATCACTCAAGATTCATGAAAGACACGCGACAAGATGCTTCTTTGTCCTGGCACCCAGATGGTGGAACGAACTTCCACTGGCTGTCCGAACAGCGAACTCCCTCGCGGTCTTCAAACGCAGACTGAAGACCATCATCTCTTTGTGAAGCACTTATAAGCACTGATCTACTGAAGCATTGGTAGAAACCATAATTGCACTTTATCTTCTATGAACACTGACTAGGTATTGAGACTAGGTACTGTATGTAGTCTTGTATTCTCTTCTCTGTAGGTGTTCCAGTCTTGCTAGGAATTGCTTTGTGCCTAATCTTATATTTTGTTGTCTTCTTTCTAGGTATCAGCACTGGCACTTGTTCATGGCAGTGTATGAGCTCGAGTAGTTTGAACTTAAACCTGTTTGTACTAGATAGAGATACTCATACTCTGACCAAACACTAAGCACTTTTGTAAGTCGCTCTGGATAAGAGCGTCTGCTAAATGCCGTAAATGTAAATGCCCAGAGTGGTGGGCAGCCCCATCTAGGACAGCTAGGGAGCTAGGTGTCTTTCTCAAGGCCTCCTTAGTTGTGTCCTGTCAGTTCAGGGGATTGAACCAGCGACCTTTCAGTCACAAGGCCTGTTCCCTAACATCCAGTCCATGACTGATTGACAACTTTATCGTTTAAACATTGACCTTATTTATTTACAATCTAAATCAAGTGGGTAACAAATGTACACTGAGGGAAGGTACCAGGATGGTGTCAAGCTGATTGTGGTGGGCCATTCCAGACAATATATAGGTACATCTGTATGAAGAGTAATGAAAAGTAATATCATGGTACCCTTATAGATTTTCCTGAATGTTTCTTCTGAGAATTTCCTTCTTTAGTAAGAAACAGTGTCTACATCGTCTCTACAAATCAGAAAGGCAATCAGGAGATTGAGAGATAAGGGGAGAGAGAGAGAGAGAGAAAGAGAGAGAGTAGGGGAGCGGTTTAATCTAAATGATAACAGCAACTTGTTCTGCTTTCATCAGCCATCGGCACCTCAGCTTTATCTCGTCTCTCGCTCCCTCAATCTCCCCTCAACTTCCATCATGAGTGTAGTTACCCCTATCACTAGAATATCACCACCAGAATGAATACCACCATCACTATTGCCAGCAGTATAGTTCCTATACTATTTTAGTCCATAATCTATACTACTACCAGTAACACTATCATAGTCAGTATCATTACATTTATCGCTACCAGCACTGTTATCAGAATCAACTTTAGCATCACTACCAGTATCACCAACAGTCTGATTACCAGCACTAGTACCATTGCCAGCATCACCTATAGTATCTAGAATTCTCATAATAAATACCTCCATCTATTCTATTACCAGTATACCACAACCAGAATCACTATCAATTTTATCATTAGTACCATCACCACTGCTAGTATCATGACCCTTATCAATAACGGTACTGTTACCAAAATCACCATTAGCATCACCATCTGAATCAGCAACAGTCTAAGCATCATCACCACCAGTGCGAGTATCATTACATTGTTCATAATACGTCTATTATAGTCCCTAATCTATAACGTTACCATCATTGCCAGTATCACCACCAGAATGACTACCAGAATCATTGCCACCGGTAAGACCACCAGGTATTACTTTTTTGTCACTGCCGGTACCATCACAACCATCAATATCATTACCATTATCACTATCGCTACTGTTACCAGATTCACCACTTGCATCACTACCAGTATCACCTCCAGATTGACTACCAGAATCATCCCCCCTGTACCAATGCATCAGCCCTAGTACCATTACAATTTTCACACTCTTTCATCTCTATCTGTTCTATTACCACTACACCATTACCGGAATCACTAGCAGTATCATTAATGGCATCACCACCAGTATTATTAGCAGTACTATTCCCAGAATTTCTAAAAGCATCACCTCCAGTATCACAAACAGACTACTGGTATCATCAGTTTCAGTACCATTATCACTATCAACAGTATTATCAGCATCACCACCAGAATATCCCCAATATCATTGCTACCAGTCATTGCAAATGCCTTCATCTATACTATTACCAGTATCACTACCAGCATCTGCACCAGTTCCTACTACCATTACTACTACCACTAACCGTACCCGTAGCAATACCATCACTAAACTAGTATCATTACTATTCATTACCATTAATAACATTCAACATCTTATGAGTACTATTGCCAGTGTTATAACCACTTCCATACCCTTAATATCACCAACCAGTATGACAACCAGTATCATTATCACATACCAGTATCAATAGAATTATTGCTTTGCAGTACTATTACCAGTATCACCAGCAACATAACAACCAGTATTGCTACTAGTACCATTACCATCACCACCCTCAGTACTATTAACAGTATTGCTACCAGTAATGTTTGGCACCACCCATACCATTATTATCATAACCATTAGTACTCACTGTAGGATTATAGCTACTGGTTGTAGTAAGGTTCAGTGTGTCACTCCATACTATTACCAGTGTCACCATTAGGTAAACAGACAGTACAGTCAACATGCCATTCTAACCAGTTCCACGGTAAGAAATATTTTAGCAGTCATACTCACTCCCACTCTTTCCGCCGGGCCTGCGGTGTGCTCTGCAGCTTGTGTGCCTGGTGGGCTTTGATGACATCACGGTGGTCCACCAGTGCTCCTCTTCTCCTTGTAGGCGGCGCTAGTGAGTCACCAGGCATTATGGAATACATCAAATGGGTCACACAAATCCACCAGGCCAGCCAGGTTGTACCCACATGGGCTGTCTTGACATGACCGTACACTCAGATCATATACATGACAGTAGCTTGTGCTGGAGGTCACACTGCTCCCTGCTGACTGGAGGATGGTACTGCGGGCTGTGATTATGGGGCTGTGTTTTCAGTCCTCGCCAGCAGAGCGGCACTCTTTCCAATATCACAGAGCTGTCTGCATATATGAGGGAGCATAATAGTTCTGGGAGGGAGGGAGAGAGAGAGAGAGAGAGAGAGAGAGAGAGAGAGAGAGAGAGAGAGAGAGAGAGAGAGAGAGAGAGAGAGAGAGAGGTTATATTACCAGTGTCAGCACTAAAGGAATGATAATTACCAATACTTCTATGTGTACTATTACTAGTATCACCCCAGTATTATTACCAGCATAACCACAAGTATTATTATTACTACCAGTACTATCACCACAAATATAACATTACCACATCTAGCCTTTTCCACAAGTATCGTTACTATTATTACTACCAGTACTATCAGTATCACAATTAGTATCACCACCAGTATATTATCATTATTACTACCAGTATCACCATCTGCATCACTGCTACTATAATTATTACCACCAGTATCATTACCATTATTACTACCGGTATTATTATCATTATTATTACCAGTATCACCATCCGCATCACCGCTACTATAAATATCACCACTAGTATCATTACCATTATTACTACCAGTATTACTACCAGTATTATTATCATTATTACTACCAGTATCACCATCCGCATCACCGCTACTATAAATATCACCACCAGTATCATTACCATTATTACTACCAGTATTACTACCAGTATTATTATCATTATTACTACCAGTATTACCATCCGCATCACCGCTACTATAAATATCACCACCAGTATCATTACCATTATTACTACCAGTATTACTACCAGTATTATTATCATTATTACTACCAGTATCACCATCCGCATCACCGCTACTAAAAATATCACCACCAGTATCATTACCATTATTACTACCAGTATTATTATCATTATTACTACCAGTATCACCATCCGCATCACCGCTACTAAAAATATCACCACCAGTATCATTACCGTTATTACTACCAGTATTATTATCATTATTACTACCAGTATCACCCTCCGCATCACCACTACTATAAATATCACCACCAGTATCATTACCATTATTACTACCAGTATTACTACCAGTATTATTATCATTATTACTACCAGTATCACCATCTGCATCACCGCTACTATAAATATCACCACCAGTATCATTACCATTATTACTACCAGTATTATTATCATTATTACTGGCAGTACTACAATCACTATCACCATCCGCATCACCGCTACTATAAATATCACCACCAGTATCATTACCATTATTACTACCAGTACTAAGATCAACATCACCATTAGTATCATTACCAGAACTACTAGAAATATTGCCAGTATGATTATTACTACCAGTATTATTACTACCAACAGTCTTATAGCTGTCATTAGATACAGTTTGTGAAACCATGGTCTATTTATGGTTAGTTGAAAAGTAAACAGCAGTGCCCTCCTGGATAAAATACTTTATTGTGATTTTCTTTAAGAGACAGATGCCTGCTGTCCAGTATCTGCACACACACACACACACACACACACACTCTGAGGCCTCATTAGCCGGTTCTCCTGTTTTAGCTCTGCTGTCACGTCTCTGCTGTTGCTAAAAACACTCCAGAAAGAACCCCGTCAGAAACCCCACAGAGCGCTCGGTGCCTGAAGATATGCCCCAACAAGCTTCATGTTTATCGTGTAAAGTGTTTGTTTGGAGTGGTTTATTGATCAGACAGACAGTCGCACTCTGCTTAATGTCACTGTTTCTGAATGATGCTCTGAGACAGGCTGCCGCTGTTCTCCCGCAGAATCAACTGAATCAGTCCAACAAAGGAGGAGAAGACAGAGGCTGGATGGAGAGATGGAGGGAATAATGAGTTGGAAATGGAAGATGGGAGTAGACAGTGACATTACACAATCATCGATGATGGGCTAAACGTCTAATAGACTTGACGATGTGATTTCTGATACCCTAGGATGCTATAAGGATGGGCTGAACTACCCCAGCATAGATAAACACAGCATTAGCACCATATCAGTGTAAAGTAACCCAAAACCATGCTCATGTAAAAGTGATCACGGAGCTTCACTACTGCTGGGGAAGCGTGTTTTTAAAGCTTTGGATGTTCTACATAGAAGACGTGGTTTTACACCCATTTACTCTCCATGATCTGGTCCTAGATTGAAGCTGTTTCCCTTTTTCTGTTGAGCTCATGAATAATTGAATGCTTTGGTTAGCTGGTTTAAAGCCAGACGTTGTGATGATAACACAGAAGCAACACAGACTAAATAAAATGAACCTCTGTGTAAATAAGCTCCACCCTCTTACTTTTACTTAGCTATGTTAGTTACTTGGAGCTGCTGGTATCTAACGTTACCTATACTAGCTACTCACTTTCATCTGGACCTTAAACACAAAGTAGATTAAAGGTGTTTCTGTGAGACATTCAGTTTAAGATGATCTGCTTCAACCAGCACACAGTGATCCACTCACACAGCATGGCTGTACCTTACAGTCACTGTTGGGGTTGTGGTGCTAATAAAGGTGGAGCTGCTCGTCTCTTCAGTTTCTTCCTTTGAACGCTGAGCTGAAGCTGCTCCGAGTGTTGGAGAAACTGTCCGTGAAGCTGTTCAGGATCCTGTTAAAGATGTGGGAGCTGAAGTTCTGGAGCTTGTTTTGTTTAAATGGTGCTACGGTTACATATTGGCGTCTGTAAGAGTTTCAGCATTTAAGGTGAAACGATTTATGTACTGAACTCTCAGTATTACACTATATAACAGTTTAGGGTTCAGGGTATGTACAGTTCTATGTACTGAACCCTCAGAATTACTCTATATAACAGTGTTTGAGATTCAGGGTATGTACAGTTGTGTGTACTGAACTCTCAGTATTACACTATATAACAGTGTTTGAGGTTCAGGGTATGTACAGTTCTGTGTACTGAACTCTCAGAATTACTCTATATAACAGTGTTTGAGGTTCAGGGTATGTACAGTTCTGTGTACTGAACTCTCAGTATTACACTATATAACCATGTTTGAGGTTCAGGGTATGTACAGTTGTGTGTACTGAACTCTCAGTATTACACTATATAACAGTGTTTGAGGTTCAGGGTATGTACAGTTTTGTGTACTGAACTCTCAGTATTACACTATATAACAGTGTTTGAGGTTCAGGGTATGTACAGTTTTGTGTACTGAACTCTCAGTATTACATTATATAACAGTGTTTGAGGTTCAGGGTATGTACAGTTCTAGGTACTGAAATTTCAGTATTACACTATATAACCGTGTTTGAGTTTCAGGGTATGTACAGTTGTGTGTACTGAACTCTCAGTATTACTCTATATAACAGTGTTTGAGGTTCAGGGTATGTACAGTTCTGAGTACTGAACTCTCAGTATTACACTATGTAAGTGTTTGAGGTTCAGGGTATGTACAGTTCTATGTACTGAACTCTCAGTATTACACTATATAACAGTGTTTGAGTTTCAGGGTATGTACAGTTCTGTATACTGAACTCTCAGTATTACACTATATAACAGTGCTTGAGGTTCAGGGTATGTACAGTTGTGTGTACTGAACTCTCAGTATTACACTATATAACAGTGCTTGAGGTTCAGGGTATGTACAGTTCTGTGTACTGAACCCTCAGTATTACACTATATGACAGTGTTTAAGGTTCAGGTTATGTACAGTTCTGTGTACTGAACTCTCAGAGAACATCATATAATATACCTCTATTTGCATTCACAACAGATCAGATTCTATAAGATATACTATAGATACAAGCAAGTATACTATATATATATATATATATATATATATATATATATATATATATATATATATATATATATATATATATATATATATATATACATACATACTTTGTTCCTGGACACTTGCCACCCCTGCCCCCTCCTCACCTGGTGAAGTGCGGACCTGTGGATCACAGACACACCTGTGGGTAAAAGCATGATCTCTTGATCTTCATCCTCATCCTCACAGCCGGGATATGCTGTCTCCGATTAGCCGGGGGGAACAGATTCCCGTTTGTGTGGGTTCGTTATGACTCTGTCACTAGAATCCAGAGTCCAGAGTCAGTCCAGAGTCTTCTGAACTTGCCTTTGTTTCCCACTCACAGCTCGGCTCTCAGCTCAGCTCCCTCATCCACAGCAGATCCCAGCAGCCGGGGAAGGAGGAGTCAGGAGTACATACATATCCATGCCCCCTTACACGGAGGAGGAGCAGTCAACAGTGATTCGGCGCCCTCGGTTCCTCCCCCATGACTTAGAGATAGATAGATCTATCTATCTATCTATCTATCTATCTATCTATCTATCTATCTATCTATCTATTCAATCAATTGGTCAGTCTGTCTGATCTATCTATCTCTCTGTGTCCATCAGTATATTTATTTATTTATTAATTAATCAATCAGACTCTATATGTCTATCCACTCTGTTAGTCTATATATCTATAAATCAATCATTCAATCTGTCTGACAACGTTTCCATAGGATTAAGATCTGGACTTGGACTTGGTTAGTCCAATATATTAACTTTATTCTTCTTTGACCATCATTGGTAGAACAACTTATGTGCTGAGGGTCATTGTTCTACTGCACGACCCACGTTCTTTCGAAATTCAGCTCAAGGACAGATGCCCTGATACTTTCCATTCTAATTTGCGGGTATAATTCAGAAAACATTGCTCCATCAATGATGGCAAGACGTTCTGCAGATCAACAGGGCCAACCCTGATACTACCACCACCATGTTTCACAGATAGAATAATGTTCTTATACTGGAGTGAAGTGTTTTTCTTTCTCCAAACATAATGCTTCTCATTTAAACCCAAAAGATCTATTTTGGTCTCATCCATCTACAAAACATTATTCCAATAGTTTTCTGGCGTCTCCCTATGGTCTTTAACAAACCTCAGATAAGCAAGTGAGTTTCTCCTTACAGCCCTGCCACGCACATAACATTAGCATTAGCCACTGTGAGAGAGACATTTAGCTACTTAGAAGTTGCCCTTGGTTTCGTTGAGACTATTACATCCCTGATTGTTGCTGGTGAACCACTCCCTGGGGGGTAATGAGGGTCTTAAAATCCTAAATTTCCTCCATTTGTACACAATCTGTCTGGCTGTGGAGTCCAACCTCTTTAGAAATTGTTCTGGAACCCTTTGCAGCCCGAGGAGCATCAACACATCTCACAGCTGATCATCAACCCACCTGATCCTTATTTCACCATCAGATCTATCTATCTATCTATCTATCTATCTATCTATCTATCTATCTATCTATCTATCATTAGTAATTAGTCTGTCAATCAGACAGTTTATCTGACCTATCCATCAGTGGGTTTATCTCTCTCATCCATCTGCCAGTCCATCAAACAATCTATCTATCTATCTATCTATCTATCTATCTATCTATAAATCAGTCAATCATACTAATAATCAATTGACAGACAGACTAATTGATAATATCTGATCATCAGGTAATCTGTTTATCAGCCTATCTATCTATCTATCTATCTATCTATCTATCTATCTATCTATCTATCTATCTATCTATCTATCAGTCAATCATACTAATCAATTGACAGACAGACTAATTGATAATATCTGTTCATCAGGTAATCTGTTTATCAGCCTATCTATCTATCTATCTATCTATCTATCTGACTGACTGTACATCTATCTAATCAATCTATCAATCTGTGTCTGTCTAATAATCAATTAGTCTGATCAATTGACAAACTGATTGATAATATCTGTACATCAGTCAATCTGTTTATCAGTCTATCTATCTTTCTTTCTGTCGGTCTGTTATATTCATTTATTAATTAATCAATTATTCAAACCATCAGTCAGTCTGTCTGATCTAGCTGTCTGTGTCCATCTGTATATTTATTTATTAATTAATCAATCAGACTCTATATGTCTATCCAATCTGTTAGTCTATCTATCTATAAATCACTCAATCAGTCTGACTGAGAAACACATAGACTGATTGACTTATTGGCAGACTCTCTGCCCATCAGTCAATCAATCAATCAATCAGCCTATCCCTCTTGGACAGTTGAAAGTGAGCATTTCTCTGGTTCTCCTAGGATTCTGAGCTGAAGTATTATTTTGGTCCTAGTTCGCCACCTTGTGGTCATTTCCCTTATACTCACTGACTGAGCATTAATCCACTCTGACACCCTGACGGCTACCAAACGAAGGAACCAACTGTTTCTGAATTTCACTGCCAACTAACAAACAGTCCGATCAGCTCACAGACGCGGAGCAGAATGAAACTCTTCCCGAACAGCAGCTGGGAGCGAATCCTGCACAGAATTACAGCTCATTCTCCTCAGCGCTAAGGGAAAGGCCTGGAGAACGTCCAGCTAAACTGAGCTCCAGCCAGGATGCCCAGCCAGAGCCCAGCAAATCCACACAGATCAGACCAGACCGTCCACCGCCGCCAGCGCTGTCACTGTGGAAAGAGTTACCAGGCCAAAGTAAACAATACTCTATACTCTACACTATATCACCTGAGACTGCGGCCTATTGAACCTGCTCTGTACTAAATTATACTGTGTCCAGAAAACTTAAAGAACCAATACTCCCTTAAATTACCCTTGAAATTAACCAGCCTGGTTTTCTTACCGTGCCTTTAAGACTGATATATGCAAATGAGCTCTGTTCTGATTGTGCCTCACTGAAAAGGCAGGCTAGGCTGAAACACTCCTTACAACTAAACCATGAATAAGCGGGGCTGAACTGCTGTAGGCTGAATGGATGGGGCTAAATTGTTGTAGACTGAATGGATAGGATTAAACTGTTGTAGACTGAAAAGTTGGGTTTAAACTGCTGTAGATCTAATGGATAGGATTGAACTGCTGTAGGCTGAATGGGTGGGACTAAACTGCTGTAGGCTGCATGGGTGGGACTAAACTGCTGTAGGCTGAATGAGTGGGGCTAAACTGCTGTAGGCTGAATGAGTGGGGCTAAACTGCTGTAGACTGCATGGGTGGGGCTAAACTGCTGTAGGCTGCATGGGTGGGGCTGAACTGCTGTAGGCTGAATGGGTGTTGGTGAACTGCTGTAGAATAAATGGGTTGGGCTAAACTGCTGTAGATCTAATAGATACGATTGAACTGCTGTAGGTTGAATGGGTGGGGCTGAACTTCTGTAGACTGCATGGGTGGGGCTAAACTGCTGTAGGCTGGATTGCATAGGAGGTGCTTCACTGCTGTAGGCTGAATGGGTGAAGTTAATCTCCTGTAGGTTGAATGTGTGGGGCTAAACTGCTGTAGATCTAATAAATAGGACTGAACTGATGAAGGCTGAATGGGTGGGGCTAAACTGTTGTAGATCCACTGTGTCATCCAGATGTACCAGCATTAAGATGGGACTGTTTTCAGTGCACTCCCAGACTGAATCAGAGACTGCCTCAGTGAGAGACTTCTTCTATCTGTGTAGCTTCTAAAGCTTTTACCATCCAGACCTCAATTCTCTTAGCTCTACTTAGTATTTACAGCTTTTTAAGCTAAATTCAATGTGACCAGAGGAGGATGGATCTCCCCTTGCGAGTCTGGGTTCCTCCCAAGGTTTCTTCCTCCAGTCTTGAGGGAGCTTTTCTTGCTTCCTCCTTGCCAAACTCCTGTAAAACTGCTTTGTGACAACGTTGTGAAATGGTTTAGATGTTCTTCACAGTGGCGAAATTTGGAAATTTAAAATCAACGTTTTCTTTTGTGGACTATTTTTTTTCATGCCTCAGAGCATCTTGCATGTATCCCTCCACCATGAGTGGAGTTCAAGACCGAAATCTTCTCTAAACTATCATAAACAGTGTCGTAGACGTCAGGCACTGAGTTCATAACCATTTCAGGTCATAACTTTCTGTGATAGAGCTTTTAGAGGTGGACGTCTGGTTCCATTCACCACCACTGTGACCAGACCTGATCTTCTCTAGAATAGAGTTTCAGACCAAACCATACCACAGTGTTTGTAAACAAATATTGTATTGATTTGAATTGTGTTTGTACAACACAAAAAGAAAACAAAGGTCTTTGCAGCTTTTGTGATACATTAAAAGAATATGACCTGAATTTAATTTAATTTAAACTTATTATATGCAATTACATTTGAACAATACGGCAATAATAACATGGCAGTATGAACTCTTAACCTAAACTGAAGCTTCTGACTCCAGCAAACAGGCTAAAAATGGGTTTAAGTAAAAAAAAAAAAAAAAAAAAAAAAAAAAAAAAAAAAAAAGAAGTTTATTTTATATTAGAATCTACAGTGAATCATACAAAACAGCTGATCTCAGCACAGCTGTGGAGAGACCAGAGGAACTCGACAATGGCTCCGTGGTCAAAGCTCAGGTGGTCACGCTGGCCAGGTTACTGTCGCACCAGGTCTGGTGGTCAGTAACAGCCCCCACACTGGTTATGTGGTTTGGTGGGTCTCCGTGTCTCTCATCTGCTACTGCTGCGGCTCAACCCAGGGTCGGGTCCTCCGTTACCATGGCGGCGACATGGGCTGCGGGTTCTGCAAGTATGACATCACCACGGCTGATATGGACAGCCTGGAGAAGGGGGAAAAAAAGATATTTAAGAAAAATTAATAAATACATTCATAAACAACAATGTAACAATAACCAAGAGCGTGTTTACACTTAACTATACAAAACAAACGAACTAACCTTAATACTGTATACCACACTGATCTGAACCTCACACCAAGAAACCAGTCAAACTATTATGGCCCATACTATGGAAAACCTGTAGCAGTCTTTAGACGACATGCTGTAGTCTTTAGAGTGTCTGCTGTAGTCTTTAGATAAATAAAATAGTCTTTAAATGCTGTGTAGTAGTCTTTAGACAGTTTGTTGTAATCTATACATGAATAAAAAAGTCTTTACACAACGTGCTGTAGTCTTTAGATGAACACAACAGTCTTCAAATAAATACAAATAAAAACAGTGTTTATAGAGTATGATGTAATCTTTAAATAAATACAACAGTCTTTAGAGGGCGTGTTGCAGTATTTAGAAACTGCTGTAAATCTTTAGAAGGTGTTCTGTAGTCTTTAGATAAATACAACAGTCTTTAGAGGGTGTGCTGTAGTCTTTAGATAAATACAACAGTCTTTAGAGGGTGTGCTGTAGTCTTTAGATAAATACAACAGTCTTTAGATGGTGTGCTGTAGTCTTTAGATGGTGTGCTGTAGTCTTTAGATAAATACAACAGTCTTTAGAGGGTGTGCTGTAGTCTTTAAATAAATCCAACAGTCTTTAGAGGGTGTGCTGTAGTCTTTAGATAAAGACAACAGTCTTTAGATCGTGTGCTGTAGTCTTTAGATAAATACAACGTCTTTGGATGGTGTGCTGTAGTCTTTAGATAAATATAACAGTCTTTAGATCGTGTGCTGTAGTCTTTAGATAAATACAACAGTCTTTAGATGGTGTGCTGTAGTCTTTAGATAAATACAACAGTCTTTAGATGGTGTGCTGTAGTCTTTAGATAAATACAACAGTCTTTAGAGGGTGTGCTGTAGTCTTTAGATAAATACAACAGTCTTTAGATGGTGTGCTGTAGTCTTTAGATAAATACAACAGTCTTTAGATGGTGTGCTGTAGTCTTTAGATAAATACAACAGTCTTTAGAGGGTGTGCTGTAGTCTTTAGATAAATACAACAGCCTTTAGAGGGTGTGCTGTAGTCTATAGATAAATACAACAGCCTTTAGAGGGTGTGCTGTAGTCTTTAGATAAATACAACAGTCTTTAGATCGTGTGCTGTAGTCTTTAGATAAATATAACAGTCTTTAGATCGTGTGCTGTAGTCTTTAGATAAATACAACAGTCTTTAGATGGTGTGCTGTAGTCTTTAGATAAATACAACAGTCTTTAGATGGTGTGCTGTAGTCTTTAGATAAATACAACAGTCTTTAGAGGGTGTGCTGTAGTCTTTAAATAAATACAACAGTCTTTTGAGGGTGTGCTGTAGTCTTTAGATAAATACAACAGTCTTTTGAGGGTGTGCTGTAGTCTTTAGATAAATACAACAGTCTTTAGATGGTGTGCTGTAGTCTTTAGATAAATACAACAGTCTTTAGATGGTGTGCTGTAGTCTTTAGATAAATACAACAGTCTTTAGAGGGTGTGCTGTAGTCTTTAGATGAATACAACAGCCTTTAGAGGGTGTGCTGTAGTCTTTAGATAATTACAACAGTCTTTAGAGGGTGTGCTGTAGTCTTTAGATAAATACAACAGTCTTTAGATGGTGTGCTGTAGTCTTTAGATGGTGTGCTGTAGTCTTTAGATAAATACAACAGTCTTTAGAGGGTGTGCTGTAGTCTTTAAATAAATCCAACAGTCTTTAGAGGGTGTGCTGTAGTCTTTAGATAAAGACAACAGTCTTTAGATCGTGTGCTGTAGTCTTTAGATAAATACAACGTCTTTAGATGGTGTGCTGTAGTCTTTAGATAAATATAACAGTCTTTAGATGGTGTGCTGTAGTCTTTAGATAAATACAACAGTCTTTAGATGGTGTGCTGTAGTCTTTAGATAAATACAACAGTCTTTAGAGGGTGTGCTGTAGTCTTTAGATAAATACAACAGTCTTTAGATGGTGTGCTGTAGTCTTTAGATAAATACAACAGTCTTTAGATGGTGTGCTGTAGTCTTTAGATAAATACAACAGTCTTTAGATGGTGTGCTGTAGTCTTTAGATAAATACAACAGTCTTTAGATGGTGTGCTGTAGTCTTTAGATAAATACAACAGTCTTTAGAGGGTGTGCTGTAGTCTTTAAATAAATACAACAGCCTTTAGAGGGTGTGCTGTAGTCTTTAGATAAATACAACAGTCTTTAGATCGTGTGCTGTAGTCTTTAGATAAATATGACAGTCTTTAGATCGTGTGCTGTAGTCTTTAGATAAATACAACAGTCTTTAGATGGTGTGCTGTAGTCTTTAGATAAATACAACAGTCTTTAGATGGTGTGCTGTAGTCTTTAGATAAATACAACAGTCTTTAGAGGGTGTGCTGTAGTCTTTAAATAAATACAACAGTCTTTAGATGGTGTGCTGTAGTCTTTAGATAAATACAACAGTCTTTAGATCGTGTGCTGTAGTCTTTAGATAAATACAACAGTCTTTAGATGGTGTGCTGTAGTCTTTAGATAAACACAACAGTCTTTAGATGGTGTGCTGTAGTCTTTAGATAAATACAACAGTCTTTAGAGGGTGTGCTGTAGTCTTTAAATAAATACAACAGTCTTTTGAGGGTGTGCTGTAGTCTTTAGATAAATACAACAGTCTTTAGATGGTGTGCTGTAGTCTTTAGATAAATACAACAGTCTTTAGATGGTGTGCTGTAGTCTTTAGATAAATACAACAGTCTTTAGAGGGTGTGCTGTAGTCTTTAGATAAATACAACAGTCTTTAGAGGGTGTGCTGTAGTCTTTAGATAAATACAACAGCCTTTAGAGGGTGTGCTGTAGTCTATAGATAAATACAACAGCCTTTAGAGGGTGTGCTGTAGTCTTTAGATAAATACAACAGTCTTTAGATCGTGTGCTGTAGTCTTTAGATAAATATAACAGTCTTTAGATCGTGTGCTGTAGTCTTTAGATAAATACAACAGTCTTTAGAGGGTGTGCTGTAGTCTTTAGATAAATACAACAGCCTTTAGAGGGTGTGCTGTAGTCTATAGATAAATACAACAGCCTTTAGAGGGTGTGCTGTAGTCTTTAGATAAATACAACAGTCTTTAGATCGTGTGCTGTAGTCTTTAGATAAATATAACAGTCTTTAGATCGTGTGCTGTAGTCTTTAGATAAATACAACAGTCTTTAGAGGGTGTGCTGTAGTCTTTAAATAAATACAACAGTCTTTTGAGGGTGTGCTGTAGTCTTTAGATAAATACAACAGTCTTTAGATGGTGTGCTATAGTCTTTAAATAAATACAACAGTCTTTAGATCGTGTGCTGTAGTCTTTAGATAAATACAACAGTCTTTAGAGGGTGTGCTGTAGTCTTTAGATAAATACAACAGTCTTTAGAGGGTGTGCTGTAGTCTTTAAATAAATACAACAGTCTTTTGAGGGTGTGCTGTAGTCTTTAGATAAATACAACAGTCTTTAGATGGTGTGCTATAGTCTTTAAATAAATACAACAGTCTTTAGATCGTGTGCTGTAGTCTTTAGATAAATACAACAGTCTTTAGAGGGTGTGCTGTAGTCTTTAGATAAATACAACAGTCTTTAGAGGGCGTGCCGTAGTCTTTAGATAAATACAACAGTCTTTAGAGGGTGTGCTGTAATCTTTAGATAAATATAACAGTCTTTACATGGTGTGCTGTAGTCTTTAGATAAATACAACAGTCTGTAGATCGTGTGCTGTAGTCTTTAGATAAATACAACAGTCTTTAGATTGTGTGCTGTAGTCTTTAGATAAATACAACAGTCTTTAGAGGGTGTGCTGTAGTCTTTAGATAAATACAACAGCCTTTAGAGGGTGTGCTGTAGTCTTTAGATAAATACAACAGTCTTTAGAGGGTGTGCTGTAGTCTTTAGATAAATACAACAGTCTTTAGATCGTGTGCTGTAGTCTTTAGATAAATATAACAGTCTTTAGATCGTGTGCTGTAGTCTTTAGATAAATACAACAGTCTTTAGATCGTGTGCTGTAGTCTTTAGATAAATACAACAGTCTTTAGAGGGTGTGCTGTAGTCTTTAAATAAATACAACAGTATTTTGAGGGTGTGCTGTAGTCTTTAGATAAATACAACAGTCTTTAGATGGTGTGCTGTAGTCTTTAGATAAATACAACAGTCTTTAGAGGGTGCGCTGTAATCTTTAGATAAATATAACAGTCTTTACATGGTGTGCTGTAGTCTTTAGATAAATACAACAGTCTGTAGATCGTGTGCTGTAGTCTTTAGATAAATACAACAGTCTTTAGATCGTGTGCTGTAGTCTTTAGATAAATATAACAGTCTTTACATGGTGTGCTGTAGTCTTTAGATAAATACAACAGTCTTTAGATCGTGTGCTGTAGTCTTTAGATAAATATAACAGTCTTTACATGGTGTGCTGTAGTCTTTAGATAAATACAACAGTCTTTAGATGGTGTGCTGTAGTCTTTAGATAAATACAACAGTCTTTAGATGGTGTGCTGTAGTCTTTAGATAAATACAACAGTCTTTAGATGGTGTGCTGTAGTCTTTAGATAAATACAACAGTCTTTAGATAGTGTGCTGTAGTCTTTAGATAAATACAACAGTCTTTAGATCGTGTGCTGTAGTCTTTAGATAAATATAACAGTCTTTACATGGTGTGCTGTAGTCTTTAGATAAATACAACAGTCTTTAGATAGTGTGCTGTAGTCTTCAGATAAATACAACAGTCTTTAGATAGTGTGCTGTAGTCTTCAGATAAATACAACAGTCTTTAGATAGTGTGCTGTAGTCTTCAGATAAATACAACAGTCTTTAGATAGTGTGCTGTGTCTTTAGATAAATTCAACAGTCTTGAACCCAGTTTTTAGTCCAATCAATTACAATCAACAGCTCAGTTAACTGCGAGCGCAGAAACCAAGACAGATATACGGACACAAACACCCATTCTACTCACATGAAGCTGCTCATCATCTGTTTGGTGTCCTCTGAGCTTCGTGAATTGGCGAAACTGATGAAGGAGCAGTACACCGCAATCCACGCACACCACTTCAGCTGCACAAAGATATCAGGGAGTCAGAGGTCAGGAAAGTGATTAACAATACACATACATACATAATATATATATGTATATACACACACACATGGCAGACTGCACAGTCCAGAGATGCAAATGCACCAATTCACATTGACTAGCAAACAGTCATTAAGTAAACACCACTGTTTTTATGTAAACATGTCATTTTCTATCTACACTGCGCAGCAGTAGGTCACCTTGAGCATGAGTCCACACATGCTGAAGATCATGCCGAGCAGGTTCATGTAGTCTGGTGTGGGATCCTCCAGGGTGGGGTTGGTGTCTGTGCTGGGGGGCTTGTAGCTGCATAAACAATGAAAACCTGCTTTAGTGCTCCTGAACACATGCAAAGCCAAAGTTCAATAAACAACTTACAGTGGATCAGAGCATTTAGGTCATACCTGAGATGCTGCACTAAAATACCTGCATTGATTAGCTGTGAGCTTAGATTTTCACTTGATCAGTTGTTTGAAGGCTGAGCAGCTGATTAATCACGTAGGCTCAGGTGAACTTCAACTAAACCTGTAAATACACCACAGTGCAGATACACTGTAGATAGTGAGCTGCAGTCATTGTGAATCAATAATCCTCATAATCAGATTCTGTGTCTAAATCTAAAACCCCAGCTAGCCTCAGCTACAGGTGGATCAAATGGGGCAGTTGTAGGCTGAAGGTTGGGAAACCTAGCCTTGCGACCGGGTGCCGGTTCTATCCAATGAACCAACAGGACATGACTGAAGTGATGGGTCAAATTCTACTGTGTGCAAAACACAAGTGGCAAATAGTTCTGATTCTAAATTAATAACCCTACATAACTCATATTTCACAAATCAGGCTGCACTAAATCCACAAAAAGCGATTTTAGCCACTGAATTCTTGGATACGATCAGAAAAGCGTATTATTATAATTTAATAACACTAAATATTCTCAAATATTAAATTACAGGAGGCGACCATTAAATAGTCTTTGCCGACGCAGTGCTCTGTGATTGGCTCCTGACGTCGACGCGCTGACGTTGCGGAATTTGATTGGTCCAATTTCTTAAAGCAGGCTCAGGCCAGACTCGCCGAACTTTAGCATTACGGCTAACACAACAAAAGCAGAATAAAACAACACATAAAAACCACATACACAACAAAAATACAAAGCTCGGTTAATTATTTCTACAATAATATGACTAAATGGTTACGTTTAATAAGATAGTGAAGACTCTGTGTCCTTTCAATAGTCCCGGTTGCTCTGATGTAGCTATGCTTCGTTTACACTCTCAGCTGTAAACCTTCTCTGTAACGCTACTCACCGGAATATTTTATTCTGTCTCCGAGGGTCTGCCATGCTGTTAGTGCTCATTATACTCCCCCAACGTGCTCCGCTCGGCCAGTTTTAAGACCCTCCGCTCGTTTTTCGGTCGCTGTAATCGGTTTAACCCCGCAGCTCAACAGGCGGACAGCCGGACACTGAGAGCTCCGCTATCAGAACAGACGTCCGGTCGTGAATTTCAAAATAAAAGTTCCGACAGCGAAAAAAAATTATTGTTTACAAAAGTCAAACTTTTTGATCATTATTGATATTCAAGGTGTTGAGAATTATTTGCATATTTTTTGACAAATTTTGGGCATAAACCCTTAGACTAAGTTTGGCATATTATGCAAATTAGCAAAAAAAAAACCTAAGTAGGCGGAGCTAAAAGTTCCAAATTACAAAGTGATTTATCTTGAGCCAAGACATTAGGATAAAAATGATTTTGTTTGTAAAAAATCTTTTTAGGGAGTTATGAGACAAAACGTGTTTTGTTGTGCCATAGCACCACCATCAGGCCAAGTTGACATTTTGGAGATTTCTTGACAGCGATGAAATAATATATAATAATGTTCAGTATATTTGCCCAGATCAGTAGTTTGGATGTAAACAAAGTAATTGAAAGTGGTTTGAAACCTATACGTTTTTATATTTATAATATTTTTTCCATTAGTGTATTTTACACAATTGTTTTATAATAAACATACTAATAATTCTTCACGTTAATATATAATTAAATATCAATTACAATTATTATTAGATATTAAGTATAATTATAGTACTAATTCTAATTATTATTTGATCATATAGCCACCTACATGCCAGCCAGCAAAAAGCCATTAAAAAGACAAGACATCTAAACAAGCTGAGATTTGGCTACAACATAAAAGGTGAAAATATGTTTCTTTCAGGTCATTTCAGCGACTTGGATTCAACCTCAATTTAAACATAAACGTATTGGTCAGTACGGTGGTGTAGCAGTTAGTACGGTGGTGTAGCGGTTAGTACGGTGGTGTATTGGTCAGTACAATGGTGTAGCAGGTAAGTACGGTGGTGTAGTGGTTAGTATGGTGGTGTAGTGGTTAGTACGGTGGAGTAGTGGTTAATATCGTGGTGTAGTGGTCAGTACGGTGGTGTAGTGGTTAGTATGGTGGTGCAGTGGTCAGTACGGTGTAGTGGTCAGTACAGTGGTGTAGTGGTTAGTTTGGTGGTGTAGCGGTTAGTACGGTGGTGTATTGGTCAGTACGGTGGTGTAGCGGTTAGTACGGTGGTGTAGCGGTTAGTACGGTGGTGTATTGGTCAGTACGGTGGTGTATTGGTCAGTACAATGGTGTAGCAGGTAAGTACGATGGTGTAGCGGTTAGTACGGTGGTGTAGCGGTTAGTATGGTGGTGTAGTGGTTAGTATGGTGGTGTAATGGTTAGTATGGTGGTGTAGTGGTTAGTATGGTGGTGTATTGGTCAGTATGGTGGTGTAGCGGTTAGTACGGTGGTGTAGCGGTTAGTATGGTGGTGTAGTGGTTAGTACGGTGGTGTAGTGGTTAGTACGGTGGTGTATTGGTCAGTACAATGGTGTAGCAGGTAAGTACGGTGGTGTAGTGGTTAGTACACACTCCACACAGACACTGGGAGACCATACACACTCCACAAAGACACTGGGAGACCATACCCACTCCACACAGACACAGGGAGACCAGATAGACTCCACACAGACACTGGGAGACCATACACACTCCACACAGACACTGGGAGACCATACACACACCACACAGACACATGGAGAGCATATAGACTCCACACATACATTTGGAGACCATACAAACTCCACACAGACACTGGGAAACCATACACACTCCCCACAGACACTGGGAGACCATACACACTCCACACAGACACTGAGAGACCATACACACTCCACCCAGACACTGGGAGATCCTATAATCTCCACACAGACACTGGGAGACCATACAATCTCCACACAGACACTGGGAGACCATACACACTCCACACAGACACTGGGAGACCATACAATCTCCACACAGACACTGGGAGACCATACACACTCCACACTGACACTGGGAGACCATACACACTCCACACTGACACTGGGAGACCATACACACTCCACACAGACACTGGGAGATCATACACACTCCACACAGACACTGGGAGATCATACAATCTCCACACAGACACTGGGAGATCCTATAATCTCCACACAGACACTGGGAGACCATACAAACTCCCCACAGACACTGGGAGACCACACACACTCCAGACAGACACTGGGAGACCATATAGACTCCACACAGACACTGGGAGATCATACACACTCCACACAGACACTGGGAGACCATATAGACACCCCACAGACACTGGGAGACCACACACACTCCACACAGACACTGGGAGACCACACGCACTCCACACAGACACTAGGAGATCATACACACTCCACACAGACACTGGGAGACCATACACACACCACACAGACACTGGGAGATCATACAATCTCCACACAGACACTGGGAGATCCTATAATCTCCACACAGACACTGGGAGACCATACAAACTCCCCACAGACACTGGGAGACCATATAGACTCCCCACAGACACTGGGAGACCACACACACTCCACACAGACACTGGGAGACCATATAGACTCCACACAGACACTGGGAGATCATACACACTCCCCACAGACACTGGGAGATCCTATAATCTCCACACAGACACTGGGAGACCATACAAACTCCCCACAGACACTGGGAGACCATATAGACTCCCCACAGACACTGGGAGACCACACACACTCCACACAGACACTGGGAGACCATATAGACTCCACACAGACACTGGGAGATCATACACACTCCCCACAGACACTGGGAGACCATATAGACACCCCACAGACACTGGGAGACCACACACACTCCACACAGACACTGGGAGACCACACGCACTCCACACAGACACTAGGAGATCATACACACTCCACACAGACACTGAGAGGCCATACAAACTCCCCACAGACACTGGGAGACCACACACACTCCCCACAGACACTGGGAGACCACACGCACTCCACACAGACACTAGGAGATCATACACACTCCACACAGACACTGAGAGGCCATACAAACTCCCCACAGACACTGGGAGACCACACACACTCCCCACAGACACTGGGAGACCACACGCACTCCCCACAGACACTGGGAGACCACACGCACTCCACACAGACACTGGGAGACCACACACACTCCACACAGACACTGGGAGACCACACGCACTCCACACAGACACTAGGAGATCATACACACTCCACACAGACACTGAGAGGCCATACAAACTCCCCACAGACACTGAGAGGCCATACACACTCCCCACAGACACTGAGAGGCCATACACATGTAAATGATGTTAATTAAGTTCATGATTTTTTTTTACGTTGAATTTTTTTACGTTGAATTTTTTTACGTTGAATCTTTTTACGTTGAATTTTTTTACGTTGAATTTGGGGCGGGGCTACCGTATTATTCGTTGCGTCAGCCAGACTCTCCTCAGTTCGCTGAGAGCGCTGCAGGAGAAGTAGTTGGTGAAACTTTGCTTTGAGTAAAACGAGTAAAAAAACATGTTATATAGCGTTCAAAAACGTTAAAAATAATAAAATACGGAGCGAAATGTCTTTTAATATCATGATCTGGGTGTTCTAAAAACGGATGCTGTGTGTTTTTGGTGGAATTCTCTTGGATAAACCTGAGAATTGTTAGCTGCCGGTGCTAAGTGACATGCTAATGTCTTCCCTGCCGTTTCTATGATTTTGGGCTCACGGTGTGGAGGCTGGCAGACACGAAGCTGGACGCTACTTCTTACAGACAGTTTTCTGTTTTGTGTATATCCAGGTATGATTTTTATTCGCTCTATATATTATAAAAAAAATTGTTGTTTGTTCTCATGGGTTAAAATTGTGTTTTGATATAAAAAATCTTATAAAAAGAGGTAATTCGTTTGAAATATTGACTGTAAGGTTGGGCTCACATGGTATTAATAAATATATAATATATATAGTAATTTTCATACCTTTTTAAAAATATTTTATATGTATATACAGCATGAGTAACTATTCTTTGTTTTTTTACTGGCAACGTCTTTTCATTGTCATCCCTTTATCTGCTCATGTATGTGAAAAACAGCAGTTTGTGTCTGTTGCACCTGTGTATGTTGTATGTTCTGTACTTTTTCTGAGAGCGCTGCAGGAGATGCTGGCAGACACGAAACTGGACACCAGTTCTTACAGACAGTTTTCTGACAGGAGAGTGGATAACAAAAGCGTCCCGATTTGGTACCAGCAACAGTTGTCGACTCTATTATTCAGCACAACGCAGAGCCTTTGAGTGGATAACGTTGGTAGAGCTGCACAAGGTTTTGGAGGAAACGGATCATTTTAAGTGATCTTGTGATGAAACATCTAAATACTGACTTAATAATCAGCAAATTATTACACTAATAAAGCCTGTAGACTCTCAGCAGATCATTCAGTAACACACCTGAACACTGTATTACACTAATAAAGCCTGTAGACTCTCAGCAGATCATTCAGTAAAACACCTGAACACTGTATTACACTAATAAAGTCTGTAGACTCTCAGCAGATCATTCAGTAAAACACCTGAACACTGTATTACACTAATAAAGCCTGTAGACTCTCAGCAGATCATTCAGTAACACACCTGAAACACTGTATTACACTAATAAAGCCTGTAGACTCTCAGCAGATCATTCAGTAACACACCTGAAACACTGTATTACACTAATAAAGCCTGTAGACTCTCAGCAGATCATCCAGTAAAACACCTGAACACTGTATTACACTAATAAAGCCTGTAGACTCTCAGCAGATCATCCAGTAAAACACCTGAACACTGTATTACACTAATAAAGCCTGTAGACTCTCAGCAGATCATTCAGTAACACACCTGAACACTGTATTACACTAATAAAGCCCGTAGACTCTCAGCAGATCATTCAGTAAAACACCCGAACACTGTATTACACTAATAAAGCCCGTAGAGTCTCAGCAGATCATTCAGTAACACACCTGAACACTGTATTACACTAATAAAGCCCGTAGACTCTCAGCAGATCATCCAGTAAAACACCTGAACACTGTATTACACCAATAAAGCCCGTAGAGTCTCAGCAGATCATTCAGTAACACACCTAAACACTGTATTACACCAATAAAGCCCGTAGAGTCTCAGCAGATCATTCAGTAACACACCTGAACACTGTATTACACTAATAAAGTCTGTAGACTCTCAGCAGATCATTCAGTAACACACCTGAAACACTGTATTACACTAATACAGCCTGTAGACTCTCACCAGATCATCCAGTAACACACCCGAACACTGTATTACACTAATAAAGTCTGTAGACTCTCAGCGGATCATCCAGTAAAACACCTGAACACTGTGTTACACTAATAAAGCCTGTAGACTCTCAGCAGATCATCCAGTAAAACACCTGAACACTGTATTACACTAATAAAGCCTGTAGACTCTCAGCAGATCATTCAGTAAAACACCTGAACACTGTGTTACACTAATAAAGCCTGTAGACTCTCAGCAGATCATTCAGTAAAACACCCAAACACTGTATTACACCAATAAAGCCTGTAGACTCTCAGCAGATCATTCGGTAAAACACCTGAACACTGTATTACACTAATAAAGCCTGTAGATTCTCAGCGGATCATCCAGTAAAACACCCAAACACTGTATTACACTAATAAAGCCTGTAGACTCTCAGCAGATCATTCGGTAAAACACCTGAACACTGTATTACACTAATAAAGAAAAAGGACATGTTTTAATTTGATTTTTTTTTTATTACGATTTTTGAGATTTTTGTGTTGATTTTATTTCGTTTTATTGTATGTGTGTGTATAGTTGTGTGTGTGTATCTATGTGTATGTAATTATGTGTGTTTGTTGTTTTTGTGTTTGTTTTATTGTGGTTTTCTCTTTCTGAGTATGTTTGTTTATTTTTTTAGTTTTATTTTTTTAGTTTTTTTATGCTTTGTTTGTGTTTATTACTACACACGGTCGTCGTGTTGCCACCATTCTGGTCTTTTCTCTCTCCGTCCTCCTCCTCGTCTCCCTCTTCCTGCAACACCGCCTCTCTCTGCTTGTGGAGGAGTGAACTCAATTCTGTGAGGGTCTCCTCTAGGACGGTCTGGTGGTCCAGTACGTCTCTCTGTCTTTTCGTGAGTGCACTCCACTTTTGGACGGTGTTGAGGTCCAGTACGTCCCTCTGTCCTTTGGTGGGTGCACTCCACTTGAGGACGGTACTGTGGTCCTCTGTGTGTCTCTGTCCTCCTGTTTGTGTAGTACATTCTCAGACGGTGTTGTGGTTCTTTGGGTCTCTCTGTTATTTGAGCAGCCGACTCCACTCTCGGACGGTCTCCAGGTCTTTTGTTTTGTTTAGTCCACTGCCGAGGGGACTCCACCCTATGACAGTGTTTTGGTCCTGAGTTTCTGTCCGTCGGATTACATGTGGACTCCATTCTAGGACCGTCTCTAGTTCCTCGGTGCTTGTCCATCCTCTGCTGATTGGACTCCACTCTATGTACGTCTCGAGGTCCGTCATGTCTTTCTATCTTATGACGAGTGGACTGGTCTTTCCGTTGGCGGGTTTCTCGCCTGTCCTCTTGTCTCTGTTTGCTGACCTGCTGATGTTTCATGGTCTGGTTGTCACGTCCATCGACATGCTGGTTTGTTGGTTTTATCTAGAGGACAAAATGAGAAGAATCTCTTACGACGTTTCCTGGAACTCAGAATTACTAACCAGCATCAGAATCATTAAATTAATATATAGTTTATTAAATGAATGAGTGTTATAACCTTCATATTTCAGTGGATTTCAACTGAAGAACCATCTTTAAAAGTGATATCGAGGCTGAAACATCTCAAGAATGTTAAATCTAACTGCGTTCTGTAATTCAGCTTTGTGATTGGACGTCTTTCTTTGCTACCATATAGAAACCTGTTTCTGCAGTTATGGATTATTAAGTGAAATAATATGGAGTTAAACGCGCTCACTGATGGTCCATTGGTAGTTTATTTTCTGGTTAGATGTTATTTTCTCAGATTTCTCCTCTTAATCTTTTTCAGGAGTCGATATGAAGCTACATTCACACGTCTGCTGAAACTCTGACTGAAAGCTATTTATGACTGTAATGTTGTTCTAGTCATAATTTGATCTTCACTCTGCTTTACTGACAGCAGCAAACTTTGCACCTTGTCCCACAAACCACTTCTACATTTGAATTTAATGGAATAAGAAACAAGATCTTAACAATAAAACCACTTTCTTTGATTCCACTAAGAACTGTAACGAGTGACTCTTCAGTTCCTGAACCAGATGTTTTAGCCATGATCTGACCTAGTAACCCCCCAGCAGCTTAAATACAAACACCTACAATGCAATAGGAAGCATTGAGACACAACCCAGCACCACCAACGAACTACACAACACAGGAACTGTACTTTTCTAGAGATCATCAGTATTTTACTGTCATCACTGTTACTCACCAAGAAGTGGGTCATTAGGGGCCTCAGTCGCATCCATGTAGATGTTCTGATGTTCCTTGATGGTCTCACGCTGAAGCACAGCACCTGCCACGCTGATCAAGACTTTTTCTGCAATCAGAATGACTCTCTGTTAAAAGTGAATCTTGTTTAAAGATCTAGGAATTGTGGGACCACATTATGGAAGTTGGTGTTTTTTAGATAATGAAACTAGAAAATGTTCTTTGGAAGGTGGAAAATTCCTGATACTCAGTTATTTTTCTTGCTCATGGAAAAAGCACCAAATGGGTTATTTGTTTCAGAGCGATGTTGTAGAAGAACCACTTTTGGTTTTCTGAAGGACATTTTAATGTTCTAGAAAGATGTGTGAGCATGAAGAAATTTGTAGAAGCTGCTTTATCAGTAAATTAGGTTTTTACCTAGAGCTGTACATCCAACCCAAGAACCATGTAAGAACTGTTCCCAGCTGTCCACTAGCGTCAATAGACATTGATATTTGTTTAAATGTAGGTTGTAGGTCATCAGATGATCTAAATTCAATCAATCAGTCGACGTCTAATAACAACATTAATTTGACATGGCCGTGATGTTAAGTAACAAAAATCCAACATCTTCCAAACATCATACTGACATAAAATACAAACGTATATCTGTGAGGGACGGTAAACCCAACGTCTAGTAAAGGTCATAATCTTAAGATTGGCAACTGATCATATTTATTTCTATTAAATCAGTTAACGAGTTTCTGGCAGTGATGACCACTATTCCTGAGTATGAAGATCTGGTGGAGTTGCTGGTATCACTGCTGAACAACTCCCAGAGATCTCAGAGTGAACAGAGTGAACCTAGTGAGTGAACCTAGAGATCTCAGAGTGAACCTAGTGAATATGGTGATACTGATATTGAAGACTTGAGGATCAGCTGATCTGATATTTCTTCTCTAAACACTACATGCACTGTTTCTAACTGCAGCTCTTAAGATGATCATCTAAAAGCAGCACTTTCTACTGATACCACTCTGATACCACATGGGCTCCATCTTTAGTTTCTGCTGTTCATTTGCTTCACTCACCCAGATGAGGGCCCCTCGCAGTGACCAGGTTTTTCAGCAGAAGGTCCAGACACTCACTGACCACTGCAGTCCTGGCTTCGTTGGTGCTCACTAGTTTATTTTAAAAGTGTTAATTAAAACACATTCATGTTAACATTAAACATTATTTCTACTTTTACCTGAATGTTCTTATTAGGACTCACCCGGAGGATCCGTCTCATCGTCCCGTCCAGGATATCATACAGGTCTTCATCCATCTCCACCTGTGCCTCAGGTTCTGACTCAGGTTCTGAAAGGATAAGCAGATGTTCAGTAATATTACGGTGAGCTCTGATGATCCTCGCCGAGTCACATGACTGAGTGGTTGATGAGGAGTTGGGATGGACTTTCTGCTACTCACCCAGAGTTGTGTCGTAAGATGTTCTGTAGATGTTCAGCTGTCTTTCCAGCATCACTCCAACATCTACATACTGTGGAACACTGGACATCACCTTCAGCATCATGCGTACTGATTGAATAGAAGTAAATATTAGCAGTTGTCCAGCCGCTACATTATCCCAGAACCTGGTAAAGATGCTGATACTGATACTGAATCATTGCGTATCAGCAGATCTGATATTTCTTCTTTAAAAACTACTGAACTTTAACCCTCACTGTTTTTAATTGTAGCTCTTAAGATCTAAAAGCAGCACTTTCTGCTGATATCAGTCTGATACCACTAGTTCTACCACATGGGCTTATCTTTAGTATCATCTTTAGTACTTAGTGTTCATTTGCTTTACTCACTCAGATTCTGGTCACGTGCTGACACAAGCTCTTTCAGCAGGATGTCCGCTAGGTTGCAGACGATTTCCACATCTGCTATGTTGTTGTTCACTGAATTATTTAGAATATAGTCAGTAAAATAGATTAATGTTAATATTTCTGATTTTGACTGAATGTAGTTTTTGTTAAGCTCCAGACCTTCCAGCTCTGACACCTCCAGCCTGTCCTGCATAGCTTCTGCTGCTTACATCATCCGTACGATGGTCATTGTCCGGTCATCTTTCACATCAATAAATTTGTCAGTCGCCCAGCTGTGTCATTTTATACTTTGTACAGATCATGTTCCTTACTTACCGTGGAATTGGCCATTCTCACAGTGGTGAGGGTCCCACTAAACTTCAGGTCCAGCGTCTATCTCCGTCACCTTCTGCAGCTCCTGACGTTCTGGTTCAGGTTCTGAGAGGATCAGCAGATGGTCAGTAATGTTGAGTTCTAATGATCCTTGTAAATGATGACATCAACAAATCATAACTAGCTCCTGATGGAGTTTGGGTGGTCATGGACCAACACCAGGCTGGTTTATTCAGTGATCTTCTCCAATATTGTACAATTCAGAGTTAACATGATCAGAATCATGCTAATAGTTTCTGCTGCTCACCCAGAGATGCGCTTTTAGGTGTTGCAACACCGTCCAGCAACATTTCCACCATTCCATCACCAGGTTCCTCAGTGGTCAGTGTCAGCACCTCGGTTTCTGTTTTAATATCAATAAATATCAAGAGCTGTCCAGCTGGGTCACTATCATTATATCTGATGCATGTTTCCTTCACTCACCCAGAGGATGGACACTTGTTGTATCTTCACCCAGATGAAGATCTCACTGACCGCTGCAGTCTGGTCTTCATTGTCGGTCACTAGATTATGTAGTTGATTGATTAGCACAGATTAGTGCTTGTCTTTGTTTAAACACTGTTAAAAGTGTCCTCTGTTGGTTTTCTTTACTTACCCAGAGGATGGACACTTGTTGGATCTTTATCCAGCCGGATGAAGATCTCACTGACCGCAGCAGTCTGGTCCACAGTGTCGGACACTAGGTTACATAGAGGTGATTGGTTAGGACAGATTAGTGCTTATCTTTGTTTAAAGTCTGTTGGTTTTCTTTACTTACCCAGAGGCGTCTCCACTGTCTTACTGAGACGAATGACTTCAGTGTCGGCTTCGTCTTCATCATCACCGTCTCACTCTCTGCTTCATATGAAAGAATACTGTCAGTTCTCCAGCTCGTTATTGTTCATAGTATTGTTCTTTATTTCTGCTTCTGTCTCAGCTTCCATCATATTGATTGATCATTTTCCACTACAACCTGATTGTTTTGAAATGATTCATTCGGACAGATTGGAGCTCATAGTAAGTTCAATTCCTGCTTTTATATCAACTAAATATCAGCAGACCTCTAGACCTCCTGTCTTTAGGCTGCACTTCTTTCAGTGACGTTATAAATAAGGAGAACGATCACTGGTGGACATATAAATGGAAACAGGCAGAATTCAGTGATTCCTGAACTATTCAGTATCTACTATAAACACTGCAGTAACTACTATAGTTATTTTCTACCTACCACAGATTACTCAGTAACTACTCTAACTGGTTAATAACTACTATGAATGATGTACTATATACACACAATAATTCTCCACGTCAGCGTCACTGCAGTGCTGAGAATGAACCACCACCCGCATATCTGCTCTGTGGTGGTCCTGTGGAGGTCCCGCCCTTTGAAGAACAGGGTGAAAGAGGATAAACAATGTATGCAGTGAATCAGATGGACTACAGTCTGTAGGTGTAGAACTACAAAGTGCTCCTATACGACTGGAGAAGCTGCTGAAATCAGTGTGTAGAAACAATGAGGTGGTTATGATGTTATGGATGATCGGTGTAAATCACTTATATATATATATATATATATATATTATATATTATATACTATATACATTAAGGTCTGTCAAACCTCCAGAACATATCAGTCACTGAACATCATCAGACGAAACACATTGAGTCCTGAAATAACATTATTCATCTTTTCTAAGCATGAAAATCTCAAATGTAAACTGCAGGTTCATAAATAATATTGTTTATTTGGAAATGATGAAAGATGTTTATATGAAGTAAACTTTTATTAACAATGAATGAAATCAAAGAGTCACATTTTACAACATAAATGATTTAAACTGTCAGGATTTTTGAAGTCAAGTTTTAAAAACAGAATTTAATGCTGTTACTGGTTATTTTCTAAACTGAAACTAAACTGATAATAAACAAGTATTCTTATTAGAAAATCACACGTATTGTAGATTCAATTCTTATTTCTATTAAAAACCGGATTGTGCCAATAAAGATTCCGTGTCCACTGAATCAGCAGCATCCTACTGGTTGTTAGCTGGTGGGAGAGGAACATCAGTAGGGGGTTTAGGATCATCATCAAATCTCACGTTGCGACAGAAGAGGGCCCTTTCATTGCCAAAGCCGAGCTTGTACTGCCTTGCGTACAGTTCCTTGTGGGGCTGCAGAGCCAGGGTCACATTTTCCAGTATCTCAGTTGACTCTTTCCAGTTCTCATCATCAGTGTTGACGCCTAGACCACCATATTCAGCCGCCTCAGAGAACTGGTATTTGGCAATGGCTTGAGTCAGATTCCCTTTGTAATACCTTGGACCCAGTTGTACTTTCCAGTTGCTCTCTATGCTTGATGACCTGATGAAGTCCACTCTTACGCACAGCCTTTCACGGTTTACGGAAGTTTCACAATTGTTGCTAACAGACTTAATGAGCGCCCATCTTCCAAATGCTGGGCCTTGAGTTTCAGCCAGGCCTCCAGGAAGGAAGTTCAGGACATCAGGGTGGATGGAGTAGGTGTCAGCGTTAGTATCTTTGTTGAGGTTATCAGTTTTGTGGTACTGAACCCCCCACTGATCTTTGGGCTTGATAAAATAGGTGTAGCTCTGGGTGCCCCAGTAATACAGGCCGTCCCTGCAGTTTGGATGCAGGTCGTATTCCACTGCGTCACTATCCTCGCTCAGGTCAGTTGTTCGGCGATACACGCCTCTGCTCTTGAAGATCACGTAGAAGATTCCGTAAGCGGACAGATAGTGGTCCCCCCCTCGACAGTTTGGGTGGAGGTCACTCACTACAGCGTCGAGATCTCTGCTCATATCGGACACGCGGCGAAAACTATCACCCTTGATGATGTAAAAGGTGTTGTCGCCGCAGGCCAGGTAGTGGTCCCCGCCCCGACAGGACGGGTGCAGGCTGTGAATCGTGAGGTCTTGTCCTCGATGGAAGTTTGTAGAGTACATGTAGCAGCCAAGGTCAGAGCGGATTATGTAATAACTGGAATTCAGACCACAGAAGTCGACGCCTTTGGCTTTGTTCTTCGGGACGATTCCTGCCATCGTTTTCCTGAGAAAGTAAAGAAATTCAGTCATAGTTTATATCAGCAAACAATACAAATACACACAGTAAACAAAACACCCACACCTATACACCATATGGCCATTAATATGTGGACACTCATCCTAGTTATTAATTAATTCATGTTAATTATATATTAATCATTTTTAATCATTTTGATTATCTCAATGGAGCAGTACACGTTCATGTACAGTCCTTAACTTTGACCTTCTGGCTGAAATGAGTGACTAAGTGTTTTATACATGCTTCTTAAATGCTGTGGGCGGGGCTTCAGGACTGTGACTAGCTGACTGATCTGCTGAGTGATTGGTTAATTGTAACTGGCTGATTGACCGACTTAGACGCTGGTTATAGTTTTAAATGGCCCTGGTAACAAGGACTGATTGATTTAACCACTGACTGCCTGAACTGCTGGCTGGTTGACTGTTGACTGACTGCCTGACTGATTAACTGACTGACTAACTAAACTGCTGGCTGGCTGACTGCTGATTGGCTGGCTTACTGACACACTGCTTGAATGCCTGAACCGCTGACTGGCTGACTGAAAAACCCACTGACTGACTGACTTGCTTGTTGGCTGACTGACTGACTTTCTAACTGAATAAGTGACTGAGTGACTGACTGACTGTCTAACTGAATAGCAGAGTGGCTGACTGAATGACTGACATACTGACAAACTTGCAGACTGACTTACAGAGTGACTGACTTAGATTCAGTTTAGAGTAGTAGTGGTCACTGCATTAAGAAATGTGGTGAGTCTGATACATTGTAGCAGAGTTCACTGGTATTAGATGTGGTATTTGTACAGTAAGTACCAAGAAGTTACTTATATCCACACCTAAAATATATAAACATTGACTACGCCACCCCTATCTTATGGGGAAGGGGATCCCCTCACAGGATACTCAAGTAAAAAATGTCATATCAGTATGTTAATTCATAATAGCACTTTTATTTCTAGTAATTATCATATTTTTAAAAAAGGCCAATAAGAGTCTGTAATATTATAAATATCATTAATAGCCAAGTGGGGCTTTAGGCTGATATACAGAGATTACTTGACATAGCACAGGCCCAAAGAGGTGTGACCAAACCCACGGAGCCCTTTCTGTCTAAATACTACTGAACACCAATAACCACACCGACCACACAACCTCACCAACAGCAAAATTACACGAACAAAAATAAGACACCCCACAAGAACACAACCAGAGCACCAGGGCAGCCCACTCCTTGACCTCAAGTTCAAAATAAGCACATACCCCAGAGATATGTAAACAGTGTTGAACCAGCACCAGTTAAATCACTGCTGACACCAGTACACACCAGCCTACGCAAAACAAACCCAGTAAATTCACCACCTTGCTGAACAGGCCATACTTTACAACAGGTAAGAGAGTATGAGATATGAGAGCAACCAGCGTACACAGTAGTAACGCAGCAATCTACTGTTAGGGCAGCTACATGCTCTTCTCTGGCTCTCACCTGGTTGGCTACTCCCGTCGGCGCACATGCACTAAAAACAATCAAGAGAAGTTTTAAAATATGCTCTGCAAACTATCTGCAAGTATCAACCATGGGTAAACTTAACGGACTAAGTTCTTCCAACAGCAACACACCAAACAGTTCCCACCGTCCCACCGTGTGTTTGACCAAAGTGAAAGTGAAAGTAAACTCACCGAGGTGTGCTCCTGTTTATCTTCCCCCTGGAATCAATACACTCTCTACCTGCGTTCCAACCACCCTACAGTAGGGGTATCCCATGCTAGTGAGGTCTTTCACCAGCAATGAACTGTAAATATAGGCGTTCATACTGATATTACAGTTTTTCTCAGTGGATTTGGTTCATTTCTCAGATCAGAATTGAATTTCTTAAAACTATTGATTCAATTTTCACATCTCCTCGTCACTTGTGTACACCATAATAACATTTCTTATTGTGTTTACATTTTACAAATGCTTTTGAACATTCATGTTTGCTGTTTTTTGTATTATCAATTGTTTATGTCATGTTTATCAAAATGAGTTCTACTGATTGTCTGTTGAATTGTCTTACCTTCCAAACCATTTAGGCTTCAGGTCATTGTCCAGATCATTACATGCTGAAGAGCTGAACATGTCATAATCTCTTAGACATGATTTGTACATTTCTATAAAAACTTGTTTGGTACATTTTGGGAATTTATCCTAAATTGATTAAATTGTTCTCAGATGAATCTTGGCTTTCAGTTAAGAAGGGGAATGTGTGAAGGTTTAGATCAACCAATGGTCAAACAGCTCTCAACCATAAGCCAGAGGTGCATCTCAAACAAATACAGACACAAAACAATGTCACAAAGTCTCACAATGGAAAGACAGGGCTGTGTACAGCCAAGAAGAGGGGTAAGGCTGGGTGGTGGAAGGCTGAGGGGACAAAACAGTGGAAGAGGGAGGAGAGTCCATGCAGACCATATCAGTCACTGAACATCATCAGACGAAACACATTGAGTCCTGAAATAACAACATTATTCATCTTTTCTAAGCATGAAAACCTCAAATGTAAACTGCAGGTTCATAAATAATATTGTTTATTTGGAAATGATGAAAGATGTTTATATGAAGTAAACTTTTATTAACAATGAATGAAATCAAAGAGTCACATTTTACAACATAAATGATTTAAACTGTCAGGATTTATGAGGTCAAGTTTTATAATAACTGATAATAAACAAGTATTCTTATTAGAAAATCAGATTGTAGATTTGTTGTAGATTTAATTCTTATTTCTAATAAAAACCGTATGTTTCGATGAAGAATCCACGTCCACTGAATCAGCAGCATCCTACTGGTTGTTAGCAGGTGGGAGAGGAACATCAGTAGGGGGTTTAGGATCATGATCAAATCTCACGTTGCGACAGAAGAGGACACTTTCATTGCCAAAGCCGAGCTTGTACTGCCACACGTACAGTTTCTTGTGGGGCTGCAGAGCCAGGGTCACATTTTCCAGCAGCTCAGTTGACTCTTCCCAGTTCTCATCATCAGTGTTGACGCTTAGACCACCGTATTCTGCTGACACGGAGAACTGGTATTTGGCAATGGCTTGAGTCAGATCCCCTCCGTAATACCTTGGACCCAGTTGTACTTTCCAGTTGCTCTCTATGCTTGATGACTTGTACCTGGTGAAGTTCACTTTTACGGACAGCATTTCACAGTTTATGGAAGTTTCACAATTGTTGCTAACAGACTTAATGAGCACCCATCTTCCAAATGCTGGGCCTTGAGTTTCAGCCAGGCCTCCAGGAAGGAAGTTCAGGACATCAGGGTGGATGGAGTAGTTGTCAGCGTTAGTATTTTTGTTGAGGTTATCAGTTTTGTGGTACTGAACCCCCCACTGATCTTTGGGCTTGATAAAATAGGTGTAGCTCTGGGTGCCCCAGTAATACAGGCCGTCCCTGCAGTTTGGATGCAGGTCGTATTCCACTGCGTCACTATCCTCGCTCAGGTCAGTTGTTCGGCGATACACGCCTCTGCTCTTGAAGATCACGTAGAAGATTCCGTAAGCGGACAGATAGTGGTCCCCCCCTCGACAGTTTGGGTGGAGGTCCCTCACTACAGCGTCAAGATCTCTGCTCATATCGGACACGCGGCGAAAACTATCACCCTTGATGATGTAAAAGGTGTTGTCGCCGCAGGCCAGGTAGTGGTCTCCGACCCGACAGGACGGGTGCAGGCTGTGAATCGTGAGGTCTTGTCCTCGATGGAAGTTTGTAGAGTACATGTAGCAGCCAAGGTCAGAGCGGATTATGTAATAACTGGAATTCAGACCACAGAAGTCGACGCCTTTGGCTTTGTTCTTCGGGACGATTCCTGCCATCGTTTTCCTGAGAAAGTAAAGAAATTCAGTCATAGTTTATATCAGCAAACAATACAAATACACACAGTGAACAAAACACCCACACTTATACACCATATGGCCATAAATATGTTGAGACCCATCCTAGTTATTAATTAATTCATGTTAATTATATATTAATCATTTTTAATCATTTTGATTATCTCAATGGAGCAGTACACGTTCATGTACAGTCCTTAACTTTGACCTTCTGGCTGAAATGAGTGACCAAGTGTTTTATACATGCTTCTTAAACACTGTGGGCGGGGCTTCAGGACTGTGACTGGCTGACTGATCTGCTGAGTGATTGATTAATTGTAACTGGCTGATTGACTGATCTAGATGCTGGTTATAGTTTTAAATGGCCCTGGTAACAAGGACTGATTGATTTAACCACTGACTGACTGCCTCACTGACTGCCTCACTGACTGCCTGAACTGCTGGCTGGTTGACTGTTGATTAACTGTCTGACTGACTAACTAAACTGCTGGCTGGCTGGCTGACTGCTGAATGGCTGGCTTACTGACCCACTGCTTGACTGCCTGAACCGCTGACTGAAAAACCCACTGACTGACTGACTTGCTTGTTGGCTGACTGACTGACTGTCTAACTGACTAAGTAACTGAGTGACTGACTGTCTAACTGACTAGGTAACTGAGTGACTGACTGACTGACTGACTGATTGACTGTCTAACTGAATAGCAGAGTGGCTGACAGACTGTCTAACTGACTAAGTAACTGAGTGAGTGACTGACTGACTGACTGTCTAACTGACTAAGTAACTGAGTGACTGACTGTCTAACTGACTAGGTAACTGAGTGACTGACTGACTGACTGACTGATTGACTGTCTAACTGAATAGCAGAGTGGCTGACAGACTGTCTAACTGACTAAGTAACTGAGTGAGTGACTGACTGACTGACTGTCTAACTGACTAAGTAACTGAGTGACTGACTGACTGACTGATTGACTGTCTAACTTAATAGCAGAGTGGCTGACGCACTGTCTAACTGACTAAGTAACTGAGTGACTGACTGACTGACTGACTGTCTAACTGAATAAGTAACTGAGTGACTGACTAACTGAATAGCAGACTGAATGGCTGACTGAATGACTGACGTACCTGCAGACTGACTTACAGAGTGACTGACTTAGAATCAGTTTAGATTAGTAGTGGTCACTGCATTAAGAAATGTGGTGAGTCTGATACATTGTAGCAGAGTTCACTGGTATTAGGTGTGGTATTTGTACAGTAAGTACCAAGAAGTTGTACTTCTGTCCACACCTAAAATATATAAACATTGACTACGCCACCCCTATCTTATGGGGAAGGGGATCCCCTCACAGGCTACTCAACTAAAACTGTGTAATGCACCAATCAGTATGTTAATTCATAATAGCACTTTTATTTCTAGTAATTATCATATTTTTAAAAAAGTCCAATAAGAGTCTGTAATATTATAAATACCATTAATAGCCAAGTGGAGCTTTAGGCTGATATACAGAGACTACTTGACATAGCACAGGCCCAAAGAGGTGTGGCCAAGAAAGTGCCCAAACCCACTGAGCCCTTCCAGTCTAAATACTAATGATCCCCAACACCAATAACCACACAACCTCACCAACAGTAAAATTACACGACCAAAAATAAGACACCCCACAAGGACACAACCAGAGCACCAGGGCAGCCCACTCCTTGACCACAAGTTCAAAATAAGCACATACCCCAGAGTAGGGCTGGGCGATATGGGAAAAAATCTTATCACGATAATTTTTTTCATATCAGTCGATATCGATAAATATCACGATATAAATCAAATCACTATTTCCTTTTTACTTTAAGTGAGATATGAAGGTATCAAAATGTATTTTTTTTCTTAAATTGTTTTTTATTTTCAGACAAATGTACTATAGAACATTACACAACTGTATTAACCACACACACACACACACACATATATGTATGTATGTGTGTGTGTGTGTAATACAGTTGTGTAATGTTGTGTATATGGCGCAGTATTAGTATGAACAGTGTTCACACACAGACACTGTGTTAAGCAGCCTGTTGCTGGCCCTTTAAGTTCTGAGGAAAGGACTCGTAGTGGTGAGTCGACTCTCTATCGGCTCAAATGGTGAGTTCGTTTAGCTAGTTAGCAAGTTCGTTCTGTTTCGGTAGAAAAAAAAAGTTTCCCTGCTCGGGTTTTTGGATTATAAACTCAACTTTGCCTCAGCGTTCTCACTCGAACTCATACAGTATACATGTTTACCGATTACGAAATTACGTCGATTAGCATAACGTGCGTCGATGCGTCGCAAAAGGTGGCCGCGTTTACTGATAGCATGGATTTATCCGGAGCGCGAGCTGCAGCTACAAACAATCGCTCACCTACATCTAAAGTTGTGAGAGTGTTTCACACAGAAACACAACAGTGTGGTGCTCTGTCAGCTCTGCACAACACAACTGTACAGCTGCTACACACCAGCACTTGAAGCTCAAACACCCCGTAGCGCTTCATCAACACAGCACCTGTTTACTAGTTTTTTTAAGATTATTAACACGTGTAACATGTTTCTTTCAGTAGTAGTTTAACGTTTTCTGTCGTTGTTTTTTCTTATTTCGTTCTCTCTGCTCGACTGTGGCGTCTGCAGTAACTTATTACTAACGCGTGGGTTAAGCTGCCGCTACGAGTTCAGCCACCTGATTGGTTGGGGGCGGCGCTATTCATATTCTCATTGGCTGTTCGTGTTGTCTCTCAAAACACGGACGAAACTTAATTCTATCGACTTTCTATCGACTACGTCTTAAATTCCTATCGAGGAAACGTTATTTCGCAATAATTATCGTTATCGTTTTATCGCCCAGCCCTACCCCAGAGATATGTAAACAGTGTTGAACCAGCATGTCAGGTGATAGGATGTATAACACATGCTATGTACTTTGGTCTTAGTTTCTATGACTGTATCTCCTGATTCTTACATCGTCTCAGAAATCTGACAAATAGGTTTCAGTCAAAACATATGTGAGTGTATAAATCCAGAAAAAGAAGAATTTTTACTATAGAGTATTTTTATAATCATCCTGTGAACTTGGCATGTCAGGTGATAGGATGTATAACACATGCTGTGTACTTTGGTCTTAGTGTTTGTGGCTCTCCTGATCTCCTGAATTTAACACTCATTAACTAAGTGACTAACTAAGTGCTCCAATAAACTTGCTACTCACTTTGATCAAGACTCAGAGACTCTGCATTTTATTCCTCTCACTATTTTTCCACCATTCTCTCAACGGATGTTATTATTCCCGATTCCTTCTGGTCATCAAAATGTCTCCAAGTTCGCTCAACAGCAAGCGTGGGTTCTTTTATTTACCTCAAGTCCAAGAATTGATAAGCTAAGCTTGAGTAGACTAGTGATCTCCATTGTGAGGACAATGAAACAGAATGACAAAGGAAATAAAACACAGATTCACAAAATAAAACCAAAACCAAGAATACATTTAAAAGAACACGTTTGTTTCCCGGACATCCAATTTGAATCATATTTTTTCAACAGAATGTGATTTAATTTAGGAATGATTAGTTTAACTAGTTTAACTTTATCTGAAAATGGCTGATTTGATATTATTTGGACATGGTTAAGCCTACTAATACATATAAAACCATAATGTAGAGCTTTTTTTAATTATTAATTATGTGTATTGTTGGTTGGTTGTCTTCATTTATTCTAATGCTAGTGCTCATAGTTTTGACAAATGGCATATATATGTCCACTTATATCCTGTATGTATATAAAAGCTTAGGAAGATATAAAAACACTAATCAAGAACTTCAGCTATCATGAAACACCAGAGTAGACTTAACAACATCCTCCATGATTGAAGGTAGGAGCACAATTCTTTTTATTCTGATTTAGTAAATTTTTGTCAAGATTTCTTACATGCAGAATCAATGTACATACTTGTTTGCTTTTACATGACCCAATTTTGATTTTGAAAGGTTAAACAAAAACCAGTTTACATTAACCTTGATTAAAATGAATAACTGACAAAACTGCTTGCTTCTATCATTTAAACAAAAAATTTCTTCAGAAGACAGTGAAGACGGAGGCAGTGAGACAATGGTACCACAAATTTTAAAGTAACATGGCTAAAGCAAATGTAACTGTTGATAAATTGATAAAACCAACTGATCCCAATAAACTGTGAAGGATGTACATAACTAGGAAAAACTGTCTACAGTAAAACTAATTTTAATAACTCTGTTGTCTTTTGAATCTTTGTACAGACTTGTCCGGAAGACAGTGTAGGAGAGTGTCACACAGGCTAAATGGTAACGCAAATTTGATAAAAGTGAAGTTTTTGGACACAAATATGGTCTCTTGTATGCAAAGCTTTAAAATGCTATTTGTACTAACTATTCATTGACTGATTTACTAGAAAAAATATTAATTTTGCATCATATAATGTACAAGCAGTAATTCATTTAGAAAAGGACTGAACTTACAATAACTACATTTTGGTTTGAATAGACAAACAAGATCATAACTGACATGCAGACAATCAAGCAGTGGGTGAAAAAACACAGAAGGATGTTCTACACCAGCATCCTTCCACCACGCTTCCAGTCAATGATCCCAGAAGAAGCTGAAGCTGCGTTACACCTGCTCAGTTCTGCGGAGGACAATATTGAATCTGAGGTAAAGAAAAAGATCATAATTCCCTTTGCCTTTGTGTGCAAAGACAAAAAAGACCTGGAAATTCTCCTGCAAGAAATTGTTGAGAAGAGAAAGCTACATATATTCTGTGTCATCGAAAATGCTTAAAATATAATGTATATTTTAAAGCAAATGTAAAGGTAAGAAATGTTTAAAGTTCCACTTTACTGTTAACTTTTACAAGTTTTAGTTTTTTATAATTGAGTTTCAATTAATACAATTTGTAAATAAATAATTACAAAGTATTAAAATGTGCAGCAGTTTTTTAGTCTACATACTATCGGTTCTTTTTAGATTTTTAAATTAATTTAAATTATTTCCTCATAGCAATATTGAAGATTATTTTCTGTTCATCAACAACTCACTAGAACTTTAAAATCTGTTTTCATTTTCTTTTTTTTGAATTACTGTGCTTTTTTTAATGACACTTATATATTGCTAGTCAGAGCAAATTTTTAATAAAAGATTTATAGTAAGAATATAGTAGAAATGGAAATTGGAAGATAATGCTGATGAAAATAATCAAAAAGAGCTGTTTGCGAATATTCTAATGTGCCATGTGGAATGCTGAATTTGTGTAACTTGTGTACCTTATGAAACTTGAACCACACCCCTATTTAAAAGATTACTATGGGCCTTCATGACTACAGAAAGTTGGAAGGCATTATACTGGGCCATCACACAGAGGTAACTCTGCTAGCCTTACGAAAACAATAGCACTTCAAGCAGCAACACAAGCAAAGGCCTTCCCATTCCAGGACTTGCTTTTCACAAACCAGTTTAATGTTAGTGGACCAGAAGTGCAGCTGATATGGCATTTAGATAATCTGGATGAAATCAAGATAAACAACAAACAAATACTGTTTGTCTACTTATGCACAAATTTATTTTTCTTCAGGTTTTATTAAGTCTGTGCCTAGAAACCGTCCAAAATATTTTAAATATGTTTTTATATTTATAACATAGAGTGAACTAGAACTGGGAAAAATCCTTATAATTAATTGTTATATAATTACCCTTACAATCAGATATTTAAACATTTTCAGAATCTGAAGATGGAGACCTATGAAAAATCACAAAAGTAGAATATGCCCAACAGACTGTATCACCTGACATGCCAAGTTCACAGGATGATTATAAAAATATTCTACAATAAAAATTCTTCTTGTTCAGGATTTATATGTAGTCATTAACTGATTAACTTAAACTTGACTGTCAGATTTTTGAGACACTGTAAGACCTATAACAGACCTGTAGACCTAGAACATAAGACAAAAGTACTATTTCTATTTTTTGTCTTAATTGTAAATATCTAGGAGACATATTTAGATTCAGGACATATCTCTGTGAAAAACGTCTACGTTGCTCATTTTAAGGTGAAACAGTCACCGTGCGTGTTTTTCCTTTTTATTCAGAGCGTTTACAGCGCATCCTGTCCACAAATGTAATTTACAGTGTTAACAATACGCCACCTACAGGCGACACCATGTAACTACCGCAGTATTTAAGGTGGAACGGAAAATGCGAATAAGGAACCAACTTCAGCCTCGTCTATCACTCACACCATCACCCACACCCCCCATTACCTTCAGACACTCTCACTGGGACTGGTCTGCTTTCAACAGGTGGTACTACTTGCCCTCCTTTACCAGGAGTTTCTGTGTCTAATAAAATATAAAACTGCACCAGCATAAATAAACCTACTTTATTCCATTTAAAACAATAACACTACAGATTCTACAAATACTAACCTAAAACGTTTCAGGCTTAGTGCTACTGTCTTTCTTCCTCAGTTCACAAAAGCTCTTGCTACACATAGATGTGTTCTTCTAAGGCTCTCAGGCACAGCTCTTGATCTGTAAAGAGTTCAACTGGTCTGCAGTCATACTGACACCACAAATCTCTAAATACTACTTACACCATGAAGTCCAGACACCCTGCTGACCTCACAGCTAACGTGCACCACGCCAACAAGCACCAATGCGCAGGAGCAGTAGAACATGAAGGACTGACCAATCAGTGCGTTGAGTCACTGCACACAACCAAATCAAAAATGCCGCCTCCTCCCTAGACACTCCTCCCCCGTACTCACTGGTGTTACCACTAAAAGGGTCCAGAGAGGGAAGTGAACACTGTTACACAGGTCCTACCTGTCTCATATAGCAGAAGTGATAAAAACCCAAACACCAAAATCTGTCAGTGTGTCCATTTGAAGATTCCCACAACCCGAAACAGCGCCGAACATAGTCTGTTCCCAGAAAACCCCAAAATAACAACCCATTTTCACTGGTCCCTTTTAGAATAACCAAACCAACTACAGACAAAACACATTTACCAGTCACAGTGTTTCACTTGAGGGAGAGCGAAGAACCAAGAACCATGATCTCGCCAGACCCTGAGAACAAAAGCGACTCAGCTTCCTCAGGGGAATTTAAGGTGACTGCTTCATCTTGAGACTCGCTGGGTAAACGAAAAAAGGCTGATGCCCAGTGGTCTGCAAGGCTTTTGTGACTATGCAGGTTCTCTCCTCTTAGCAGCCGTGGTGGGACTGTAGTCCAGAAGAAAGTACAGCGTAGCTTTGCTGTGTTTGATCTGATGAGCATTACGAGCTTCCTCAGGATGGTTTTCCTGTCTGCATACCTCAGCAGCTGAAAGATAACTGTACGAGGCTTCTGGTTGTTACCTGTGGCTTCGCCATCGTATACACGACGACACCTATCGATCCCAAATGCACGACCCGCCAGAGCTGGAGTCCACTTTGGCAGCTGAGACTGTAAAAACCCTTCAGCTCCTATCTGTAGCTCCGTCAGCTTGACTTCCAACATGAACATCTTGTTGGCTATATCGGCGATCTCGTGCTTCTTCGAGTCCATGGTAGATATCTTCTTTTGGGCCTGAGCTCATTGGTGTTCGAGATCCGCTGGCAGTTTCTGTAATGCCTCGTGACCCAATGAGATCTCATTTTCAAGGGATGCCAGCTGAGGTATCAGAGTAGCAGCGATAGCTTCTTTCACAGCCACGGCCATTGCCCATCTGCCCAGCTAGTCTGAGTCACGGGGGGCTGAAGCCAATCCCAGCGTCATCAGGTGAAGGCGGGGTACACCATGAACAGTTCGGCAAGCCAATGCATGGCCAACACACTCACAAACAGTTTAGAGCGAGTGATCAACCTAACATGCATGTGTTTGGACTGTGGAGGGAAACGGGAGTACCCGGAGGAAACCCACTCAAACACGGGGAGAACATACACACTCCACACAGAACCACACGGACCGGGAATTAAACCTGGATCCTTGCTAGCCTCGCCACACCTCACTCTTTCTCTTCTTCTCTCTCTCTCTCAGAACAAGCTTCATAGCATCCGCAGAACTACACACCCTCCAGTTGCTGAGCACGGAGCTGATACAGCTGGACCGGCAGATTTTCGCCCTCCTGAAGAGACAGGACCAGCTCCTTCAGCGGGAATTGAGAAAATTTTAGATCCCCCCGGGGAGGCCTCACTGTCGGCAGTGGCTCTGACCTTGTCCCCCTGCACACCGGGAGTCGCTAACTCCACATCAGCCTCGCATAGAGTCTGGGAACGCCAACGCTATTGAAGGCCCAGCAGGCCCCTTACAGCCACTCCAGCCGACCTTCTCCTCCTTCAACTGATTCTCAGTCTTTAGCTCACCGCCCATACCTACACACACTGCTGTCTCTGACCCCGTCGCCCAACCCAGCACCGCAGACCTTGTCACCCACCCCGGCGCGTCAGATCTCTGCACCCGCTCCAGCGTCCCCAGACCTGTGGACAGGTATTTGTTATTGATAGTTCTATTGTCTGCCAGTGAAAGTGTCTTGTGTTTTCCAGGTGCCCGTGTCCTAGACAACGCCAGGTGTCTACCTTTAGCCTTACACACAATGGCTTTGAGACCATGGTCACCCACGTTGGGACCATCGACATCTCTGCCCGGTGTAGCGAGGCCCTGAAGGAGCGCTACCGTTTGCTGCTGGACACCGCGAGGATGGCGACAGAGGCCAGGATCATCATCTCCTTAGTTGTTAACTGAGTTTCAAAGACCGTATAACGTAAAGACAAGAAAAGCTCAGCCTCCTAAAATAAACACAGTCAACATTAAATCCTTCTCAATAGATTATGAGTTTGGGTCCGCATTGAACAACGTCTGGGTCCGGACAGCGGTCCGCATTTTAGTGACCCCTACTCAATATTAATCCAAACCAGGACTAACTTTGTCTCTTTACTCTTTCTAAGATAAGGATCACCCTCCTCCAACACTGTTGGAAGACTGACCACCAGGGCCTCCTCCTCACCTAGCAACAACCAGTTCTGCTACACCCTCGACTGCATCACTGTGTCATCCAGATGTACCACGTGTGTAGGTTCTAAAGCTTTTACTGTTCAGACTCAGACAGTCTTAGTTCTACTCTGAGTTTAGCTTAGTAACCTGTAAATACTGTTTGACCAGACAAGGATGGGTCTCCACTTTTAAGTATTGGTTCCTCCCAAGGTTTCTTCCTCCAGTTGAGGGAGTTTTTTCTTGCCATCATCACCTCTGGCTTGCTCACAGGAGATACATGTTGTGAATTCATGTTTTCACATTTTCAAAGTTCAAAGCTGCTTTGTGACAACATCATTGTAAAAATCACTACATAAATAAACATGACTTGATAAACAACAACTTAATCATGTTTTCTGGAAGACTGTCATGATGGTAATGGTTATCTTGCTTCTAATTGCTCCATATATTCTAATTTGTTCATAGATTCTAATTGGTTGATAGACTCCAATTGGTCCATAGATACTAACAGACCCATAGAGTTACACCATCTGCAAGTAAAAATAAACTAACTCAGTTCAAGGTCATTGCTTAGGGAGCAGTGAAGCAGGTCAAACAATAAACTTGCCCTGCCTTGGATACTCTTAACTAACTAGAGCTGCAGCACTGTTCTACCTCAGGATGGCACCGTTGCAGATTTGTTCACTAATTTTGTTCACAGATTTCACCAAAAGGTTCCCCCACCAGTTGGTTCTTAATAGCTTAGCAACTGTAACTGTGCTCAGAATTCTTTTGAAAAACTTGACAATATGCAGCAGCACATTATCTACAAACTTCCAATGAACGTCCAATTCACCTGTTTTTACTGGAAAGAGTGAACAGACTTTTCAAACAGAGGAGAGTAAAGATCATTTCCAGAAGAAACATTTTACTGATACTGAATGTAGCATCTGTGCTGCTATTGTGAGTCAGCAGCCAGACAACTCTGGAGCCAACATAGGACCACTCCCCCCCCAAAGACTAGGGGGCATTTTACACAGTGGATTATATTTTTTCACTTCAGCAAAACATTCTGTAACGTGGGGCAGACAAGAAGGCAGAAGATAAATAAAGAAAAGAAACAAACAAGAAGCTAGAAACACTGACTACTGACAGATACAAAGGAGAGAGATGAACCTAAATCCAAAATAAAACAGGTAGCAAGGTTCTCACTAACACAGAACAGCACCCAGCAAGACAAAACACCAAGCACAGACTAACCAGACAACCAGGGATAAATACAGCAACTAACAAAGAACACCTGGGGCTAATCAAGGGGGAGACAACACGATCAGGTGAGGGGCAGAGACAGGGGGCGGAGACAGAGCACATGACAAAACAGATCCACATGGCCGGGCACATAAACACAAGCACATGGGAATGTAAACAAAGAGAGAGAACCAGACAGAGGGCAGACGTGACACATCCATTGACCTTTTCTGATTTGGAAAACAGCCTATTCTGTCTCTGTGTAACATTTTAACCCTTCCTCCTTCTTTTTCTTTAAAAAGATTCAATGATCATGAGCTCATTCCTTAATTAAGTTTAATTGACCTTTTTAGAACCAAAGTTCTAAATGGGTGAATTGTTAGAACTTCAACGTGTTAGAAGTGTACCAAAGCATTTACAGCTCAGATTAACTCAGAACACAAAAATGCAGATAAAGATTTATGCAAAACTCATATCACCTGTGTGAAAAAGTAATTGCCACCTGAATCTGATTGGTGGTTGAGCCACTTTTGGCTGCAGAAGCAGTTTCGGGCAGTTAGCTTCACTCTTTTAATTCAGCTACACTGGAAGGTTTTCCAGTATGAACTGCCGGTGTAAGGTCTGACCACAGCATCTCAGGATTTTAACTTCAAAGCTTCATTTTGTTTTAGTGAGCCGGTCAGAGATGAACTTGCTTGTGAGTTTCAGGTTATTGCATTTGTGCCTTAAATCACATATTTACATGCACGAGTTTTCAATCAGGAGTCTCTGATAGAGAGTAGAATTCATAGTTCCTCCAAATCCTGATCAAGGACCACCACAAGCACAGCGCTGAAGCGTCCGTTTGAACGGAATGGCCCCGAAATCTGGGCTCTGCAGGAAGGTCTTGGAAGTCACAGGCCCTTGGGTCCAGCGCAAAGTCTCCAGCTGGCCTTTCCTGGTAAGGTCAGGCGGGGGGAGAAGGTCATGGAGGAGAAGATAGGGTCAAGTCGCCAGTAATATCCTGCCAACCCCAAAAAGACTCATACCTATTTTGTGGTTTTGGACGAGGACGACCTCCACCTTTTTTTCCTGGGGCCGTAAAAGTCCCCTCCCAATCTGGTAGCCCAGGTGGTGGGCCTCCGTGAACCCAAGGTGGCACTGTTTGGGGTTGACTGTGATTCCAGCCTCACGGAGGCTGCTCAGTACCTTCTTCAGGTGTCTGACATGCTCGTACCACATTTCTGAGTGAACGATGACGTCGTCCGGATAGGACAAGGCAAAGTCCTGGAGCCACCATAGGACCTCATCCATGAGACGCTAGAAGGCCAAGTGGGAGAACTTGGTATTTCAAGGGGTCTGCGGGGGGTCTTGGGACACCTGCCAGGATCCATTGGTGAGGTCATCAGATCATTCAGTAACACACCTGAACACTGTATTACACTAATAAAGCCTGTAGACTCTTAGATCATTCAGTAAAACACCTGAACACTGTATTACACTATTAAAGCCTGTAGACTCTCAGCAGATCATTCAGTAAAACACCTGAACACTGTATTACACTAATAAAGCCTGTAGACTCTCAGCAGATCATTCAGAACACACCTGAACACTGTATTACACTAATTAAACCTGTAGACTCTCAGCAGATCATTCAGTAACACACCTGAACACTGTATTACACTAATAAAGCCTGTAGGCTCTCAGCAGATCATTCAGTAAAACACCTGAACACTGTATTACACTAATAAAGCCTGTAGACTCTTAGATCATTCAGTAAAACACCTGAACACTGTATTACATTAATAAAGCCTGTAGACTGTCAGCAGATCATTCAGTAAAACACCTGAACACTGTATTACACTAATAAAGCCTGTAGACTCTCAGCAGATCATTCAGAAACACACCTGAACACTGTATTACAGTAATAAAGCCTGTAGACTCTCAGATCATTTGGTAAAACACCTGAACACTGTATTACACTAGTAAAGCCTGCAGACTCTCAGCAGATCATTCAGTAAAACACCTGAACACTGTATTACACTAATAAAGCCTGTAGACGCTCAGCAGATCATTCAGTAAAACACCTGAACACTGTATTACACTAATAAAGCCTGTAGACTCAGCAGATCATTCAGTAAAACACCTGAACACTGTATTACACTAATAAAGCCTGTAGACTCTCAGCAGATCATTCAGTAACACACCTGAACACTGTATTACACTAATAAAGCCTGTAGACTCTCAGCAGATCATTCAGTAAAACACCTGAACACTGTATTACACTAATAAAGCCTGTAGACTCTTAGATCATTCAGTAAAACACCTGAACACTGTATTACACTAATAAAGAAATAGGAGCTGCAACATTTTTCAATTTGAAAATTATTTAGATTTTTGAGGATTTTGTGTTGATTTTTTTGTTCATATTTTATTGTGTGTGTGTATCTATGTGTATGTAATTATGTGTGTATGTGTGTTTGTGTGTTTATGTTGTTTGTGTGTTTATGTTTTATTGTGGTTTTCTCTTTCTGAGTATGTGTGTGATGTGTGTTTTTTTTATGCTTATTTTTGTTTGTGTGTCTGTTTGTGTTTATCACTACACACGGTCATCGTGCTCACACCATTCTGGTCTTTTCTCTCTCCGTCCTCCTCCTCGTCTCCCTCTTCCTGCAACATCACCTCGCTCTGATCGTGGAGGAGTGAACTCAATTCTGTGAGGGTCTCCTCTAGGATGGTCTTGTGGTCCAGTACGTCTCTTAGTTCTTTGGTGGTTGCACTCCACTCTCAGACGGTACTGTGGTCCTCTGTGTGTCTCTGTCCTCCTGTTTGTGTAGTCCATTCTCAGAGATCTTTGGGTCTCTCTGTGTTTTGAGCAGCTGACTCCACTCTCGGACGGTCTCCAGGTCTTTTGTTTTGTTTAGTCCACTGCCGAGGGGAGTCCACTCTACGACAGTGTTTTGGTCCTGAGTTTCTGTCCATCGGATGACATGTGGACTCCATTCTAGGACCGTCTCTAGTTCCTCGGTGTCTGTCCAGCCTCTGCTGATTGGATTCCACTCTATGTACGTCTCTAGGTCTGTCATGTCTTTCTATCTTATGATGAGTGGACTGGTCTTTCCATTGGCGGGTTTCTTGCCTGTCAGTGGACACAGGACGCTGTTGGCGGTCAGTGGACTATTTTCAGTCAGCGTCACTGCAGTGCTGAGAATGAACCACCACCTGCATTTCTGCTCTGTGGTGGTCCTGTGGGGGTCCCGCCCTTTGAAGAACAGGGTGAAAGAGGATAAACAATGTATGCAGTGAATCATATGGACTACAGTCTGTAGGTGTAGAACTACAAAGTGCTCCTATACGACTGGAGAAGCTGCTGAAATCAGTGTGTAGAAACAATGAGGTGGTTATGATGTTATGGATGATCGGTGTAAATCACTTATCACTTACTATATATATATATATTATATTATATACAATAAGGTCTGTCAGACCATATCAGTCACTGAACATCATCAGACGAAACACATTGAGTCCTGAAATAACAACATTATTCATCTTTTCTAAGCATGAAAACCTCAAATGTAAACTGCAGGTTCATAAATAATATTATTTATTTGGAAATGATGAAAGATGTTTATATGAAGTAAAGTATATGAAGTGAAACCAAAGAGTCACATTTTACAACATAAATGATTTAAACTGTCAGGATTTATGAGGTCAAGTTTTAAAAACAGAATTTAATGCTGTTACTGGTTATTTTCTAAACTGAAACTAAACTGATAATAAACAAATATTCTTATTAGAAAATCACACGTGTTGTAGATTTAATTCTTATTTCTATTAAAAACCGTATTGTGCCAATAAAGATTCCGTGTCCACTGAATCAGCAGCATCCTACTGGTTGTTAGCAGGTGGGAGAGGAACATCAGTAGGGGGATTAGGATCATGACCAAATCTCACACTGCGACAGAAGAGGACGCTCTCATTGCCAAAGCCGAGCTTGTACTGCCACACGTACAGTTTCTTGTGGGGCTGCAGAGCCAGGGTCACATTTTCCAGCAGCCCAGATGTCTCTTCCCAGTTCTCATCATCAGTGTTGACGCCTAGACCACCATATTCAGCCGACATGGAGAATTGGTATTTGGCAATGGCTTGAGTCAGATCCCCTTCGTAATACCTTGGACCCAGTTGTACTTTCCAGTTGCTCTCTATGCTTGATGTCTTGTACCTGGTGAAGTCCACTTTTATGCACAGCCTTTCACAGTTTATGGATGTTTCACAATTGTTGCTAACAGACTTAATGAGCGCCCATCTTCCAAATGCTGGGCCTTGAGTTTCAGCCAGGCCTCCAGGAAGGAAGTTCAGGACATCAGGGTGGATGGAGTAGGTGTCAGCGTTAGTATCTTTGTTGAGGTTATCAGTTTTGTGGTACTGAACCCCCCACTGATCTTTGGGCTTGATAAAATAGGTGTAGCTCTGGGTGCCCCAGTAATACAGGCCGTCCCTGCAGTTTGGATGCAGGTCGTATTCCACTGCGTCACTATCCTCGCTCAGGTCAGTTGTTCGGCGATACACGCCTCTGCTCTTGAAGATCACGTAGAAGATTCCGTAAGCGGACAGATAGTGGTCCCCCCCTCGGCAGTTTGGGTGGAGGTCACTCACTACAGCGTCGAGATCTCTGCTCATATCGGACACACGGCGAAAACTATCACCCTTGATGATGTAAAAGGTGTTGTCGCCGCAGGCCAGGTAGTGGTCTCCGCCCCGACAGGACGGGTGCAGGCTGTGAATCGTGAGGTCTTGTCCTCGATGGAAGTTTGTAGAGTACATGTAGCAGCCAAGGTCAGAGCGGATTATGCAATAACTGGAATTCAGACCACAGAAGTCGACGCCTTTGGCTTTGTTCTTCGGGACGATTCCTGCCATCGTTTTCCTGAGAAAGTAAAGAAATTCAGTCATAGTTTATATCAGCAAACAATACAAATACACACAGTAAACAAAACACCCACACCTATACACCATATGTCCAAAAACATGTGCACACTCACCCTAATTATTAATTAATTGATATTAATATATTAATAATTAAAAATTTTTTTTATTATGTTGATTATCTCAAAATAAAAACAATGGAGCAGTACACGTTCATTTAGAATCCTTAACTTTGACCTTCTGGCTGAAATGAGTGACCAAGTGTTTTATACATGCTTCTTAAACGCTGTGGGCGGGGCTTCAGGACTGTGACTGGCTGACTAATCTGCTAAGTGATTGGTTGATTGTAACTGGCTGATTGACTGATCTAGACGCTGGTTATAGTTTTAAATGGCCCTGGTAACAAGGACTGATTGATTTAACCACTGACTGACTGAGTCACTGACTGACTGAAAAACCCACTGACTGACTGACTGAAAAACCCACTGACTGACTGAAAAACCCACTGACTGACTGACTGAAAAATCCACTGACTGACTGAAAAACCCACTGACTGACTGACTGACTGAAAAACCCACTGACTTACTGAAAAACACACTGACTGACTACAAACACACTGACTGGCTGACTGATTGATTGATTGACTTACTGACTGCCTGAACTGCTGGCTGTCTGTCTGACTGACTTGCTTGCTTGCTTGCTTGTTGGCTGACTGACTGGCTGACTGACTAGCTGCCTAACTGACTAAGTAATTGAGTGACTGACTGACTGACTAACTGAATAGCAGAGTGGCAGAATGAATGACTGACATACTGACGTACCTGCAGACTGACTTACAGAGCGACTGACTTAGATTCAGTTTAGATTAGTAGTGGTCACTGCATTAAGAAATGTGGTGAGTCTGATACATTGTAGCAGAGTTCACTGGTATTAGGTGTGGTATTTGTACAGTAAGTACCAAGAAGTTATTTCCACACCTAAAAACCCTTATGGGGAAGGAGACCCACTCACAGGCTACTCAACTAAAACTGTGTAATGCACCAATCAGTATATTAATTCATAATAGCACTTTTATTTCTAGTAATTATCATATTTTTTAAAAAGGCCAATAAGAGCCTGTAATATTATAAATATCATTAATAGCCAAGTGGAGCTTTAGGCTGATATACAGAGACTACTTGACATAGCACAGGCCCAAAGAGGTGTGGCCAAGAAAGTGCCCAAACCCACGCAGCCCTTCCAGTCTAAATACTAATGATCCCCAACACCAATAACCACACAACCTTATCAACTAAGCTCACCAACAGCAAAATTACACAAACAAAAATAAGACACCCCACAAGAACACAACCAGAGCACCAGGGCAGCCCCCTACTTGACCACAAATTCAATACTCTTGTGGCACGAGTACCCCAACTGCGTAGTGCCAAAACCAACTACGCCACCGATTACTTAGTTAGAAAAGATTCTTTATTAACAATAGGTCACTTTTAATATTGGCTGACTCATAAATTATATATATATATATATATATATATATATATATATATATATATATATATATATATATATATATATATATATATTCACACAAAAGGAAAATCGAGTGCCCAAAATAAAGAGAGAATAAATAAATAAATGTAATAATAACAATAATAATATGAATTTCACTACAAATCCAACCTTGAGTGAACACTGCACACCACTCAGATCACTACAAAAAAATTATCTTCCAATTCTCCCAGGCTAAGACAGCTTTAAGGAAGATTTCCAGCAAGCATAGTGTTATTCTACAAATCAGTATACAAGAAAAAAAAGAAATCACACTGTGCAAGGTTGAGCCTAAGCAGATTGGACTGCTAAAATATTTCAGCACACATTAAAAACACGACCTGGTCATATATTATAGTTTTTTTAAAAAAACCATAAACAGAAGCCAGCCCCAGTTTACACCTTCGTAGGTAAACAAACGAGCAGCAGCACATTAGCATGGCCCGTTTCCAGTGCTAAAGTTAAACGGCAACCAGTTCAGAAACAACACAGATCATAGTTCCAATAATTAAGGACCTGAGCAGGTTACGAACTTCATTTATAAGAACAGCACCACTGCAGTAAACCAAGAATAAAAAACGAGGCTGAAGTTGGTTCCTTATTCGCATTTTCCGTTCCACCTTAAATACTGCGGTAATTACATGGTGTCGCCTGTAGGTGGCGTATTGTTAACACTGTAAATTACATTTGTGGACAGGATGCGCTGTAAACGCTCTGAATAAAAAGGAAAAACACGCACGGTGACTGTTTCACCTTAAAATGAGTAACGTAGACGTTTTTCACAGAGATATGTCCTGAATCTAAATATGTCTCCTAGATATTTACAATTAAGACAAAAAATAGAAATAGTACTTTTGTCTATTATAGGTCTACAGGTCTGTTATAAGTCTTACAGTGTCTCAAAAATCTGATAGTCAGGTTTAAGTTAATCAGTTAATGACTACATATAAATCCTGAACAAGAAGAATTTTTACTGTAGAATATTTTTATAATCATCCTGTGAACTTGGCATGTCAGGTGATAGAATGTATTGTACATACAGTATGTTTGTCTTAGTTTCTATGACTGTATCTCCTGATTCTTACATCGTCTCAGAAATCTGACAAACAGGATTCAGTCACCACATATGTGATTGTATAAATCCAGAAAAAGAAGAATTTTTACTGTAGAATATTTTTATAATCAACCTGTAAACTTAGCATTTCAGGTGATAGGATGTATAACACATGCTGTGTACTTTGGTCTTAGTGTTTGTGGCTCTCCTGATCTCCTGAATCTAACACTCATTAACTAAGTGACTAACTAAGTGCTCCAATAAACTTGCTACTCACTTTGATCAAGACTCAGAGACTCTGCATTTTATTCCTCTCACTATTTTTCCACCACTCTCTCAACGGATGTTATTATTCCTGATTCCTTCTGGTCATCAAAATGTCTCCAAGTTCGCTCAACAGCAAGCGTGGGTTCTTTTATTTATCTAGCTGAGCTTGAGTAGACTAGTGATCTCCATTTTGAGAACAATGAAACAGAATGACAAAGGAAATAAAACACAGATTCACAAAATAAAACCAAAACCAAGAATACATTTAAAAGAACACGTTTGTTTCCCTGACATCCAATTTGAATCATATTTTTTCAACAGAATGTGATTTAATTTAGGAATGATTAGTTTAACTAGTTTAACTGTATCTGAAAATGGCTGATTTGATATTATTTGGACATGGTTAAGCCTATTAATACATATAAAACCATAATGTAGAGCTTTTTTATTATTAATTATGTGTATTGTTGTTGGTTGTCTGCATTTATTCTAATGCTAGTGCTCATAGTTTTGACAAATGGCATATATATGTCCACTTATATCCTGTATGTATATAAAAGCTTAGGAAGATATGAAAACACTAATCAAGAACTTCACCTATCATGAAACACCAGAGTAGACTTAACAACATCCTCCATGATTGAAGGTTTGATTTAGTAAATTTATAGTTAGCCTATTTGATGAAATTTGTGGTTATCATTATGATCTGTGTAAAAGTGTGTGTGTGTGTGTGTGTATATATATATATATATATATATATATATATATATATATATATATATATTGTTCTTCATTTTAGATTTTTGTCAAGATTTCTTACACGCAGAATCAATGTACATACTTGTTTGCTTTTACATGACCCAATTTTGATTTTGAAAGGTTAAACAAAAACCAGTTTACATTAACCTTGATTAAAATGAATAACTGACAAAACTGCTTGCTTCTATCATTTAAACAGACAATTTCTTCAGAAGACAGTGAAGACGGAGACAGTGAGACAATGGTACCACAAATTTTAAAGTAACATGGCTAAAGCAAATGTAACTGTTGATAAATTGATAAAACCAACTGATCCAAATAAACTGTGAAGGATGTACATAACTAGGAAAAACTGTCTACAGTAAAACTAATTTTAATAACTCTCTTGTCTTTTAAATCTTTGAACAGACTTGTCCGGAAGACAGTGCAGGAGAGTGTCACACAGGCTAAACGGTAACGCAAATTTGATAAAAGTGAAGTTTTTGGACACAAATATGGTCTCTTGTATGCAAAGCTTTAAAATGCTATTTGTGCTAACTATTGATTGACTGATTTACTAGAAAAAATATTAATTTTGCATCATATAATGTACAAGCAGTAATTCATTTAGAAAAGGATTGAACTTACAATAACTACATTTTGGTTTGAATAGACAAACAAGATCATAACTGACGTGCAGACAATCAAGCAGTGGATGAAAAAACACAGAAGGATGTTCTACTCCAGCATCCTTCCACCACGCTTCCAGTCAATGATCCCAGAAGAAGCTGAAGCTGCGTTACACCTGCTCAGTTCTGCGGAGGACAATATTGAATCTGAGGTAAACGAAGAGATCAATTCCCTTTGCCTTTGTGTGCAAAGACAAAAAAGACATGGAAATTCTCCTGCAAGAAATTGTTGAGAAGAGAAAGCTACATATATTCTGTGTCATCGAAAATGCTTAAAATATAATGTATATTTTAAAGCAAATGTAAAGGTAAGAAATGTTTAAAGTTCCACTTTACTGTTAACTTTTACAAGTTTTATTTTTTATAATTGACTTTTAATTAATACAATTTGTAAATAAATAATTACAAAGTATTACAATGTGCAGCAGTTTTTTAGTCTACATACTATCAGTTCTTTTTAGATTTTTAAATTAATTTAAATTATTTACTCATAGCAATATTGAAGATTATTTTCTGTTCATCAACAACTCACTAGAACTTTACAATCTGTTTTCATTTTCTTTTTTTTGAATTACTGTGCTTTTTTTAATGACACTTATATATTGCTAGTCAGAGCAAATTTTTAATAAAAGATTTATAGTAAGAATATAGTAGAAATGGAAATTGGAAGATAATGCTGATGAAAATAATCAAAAAGAGCTGTTTGCGAATATTCTAATGTGCCATGTGGAATGCTGAATTTGTGTAACTTGTGTACCTTATGAAACTTGAACCACACCCCTATTTAAAAGATTACTATGGGCCTTCATGACTACAGAAAGTTGGAAGGCATTATACTGGGCCATCACACAGAGGTAACTCTGCTAGCCTTACGAAAACAATAGCACTTCAAGCAGCAACACAAGCAAAGGCCTTCCCATTCTAGGACTTGCTTTTCACAAACCAGTTTAATGTTAGTGGATCAGAAGTGCAGCTGATATGGCATTTAGATAATCTGGATGAAATCAAGATAAACAACAAACAAATACTGTTTGTCTACTTATGCACAAATTTATTTTTCTTCAGGTTTTATTAAGTCTGTGCCTAGAAACCGTCCAAAATATTTTAAATATGTTTTTATATTTATAACATAGAGTGAACTAGAACTGGGAAAAATCCTTGTAATTAATTGTTATATAATTACCCTTACAATCAGATATTTAAACATTTTCAGAATCTGAAGACCTATGAAAAATCACAAAAGTAGAATATGCCCAACAGACTGTATCACCTGACATGCCAAGTTCACAGGATGATTATAAAAATATTCTACAATAAAAATTCTTCTTGTTCAGGATTTATATGTAGTCATTAACTGATTAACTTAAACCTGACTGTCAGATTTTTGAGACACTGTAAGACCTATAACAGACCTGTAGACCTAGAACATAAGACAAAAGTACTATTTCTATTTTTTGTCTTAATTGTAAATATCTAGGAGACATATTTAGATTCAGGACATATCTCTGTGAAAAACGTCTACGTTGCTCATTTTAAGGTGAAACAGTCACTGTGCGTCTTTTTCAGAGCGTTTACAGCGCATCCTGTCCACAAATGTAATTTACAGTGTTAACAATACGCCACCTACAGGCGACACCATGTAACTACCGCAGTATTTAAGGTGGAACGGAAAATGCGAATAAGGAACCAACTTCAGCCTCGTCTATCACCCCCACCGTCACCCACACCCCCCATTACCTTCAGACACTCTCACTGGGACTGGTCTGCTTTCAACAGGTGGTACTACTTGCCCTCCTTTACCAGGAGTTTCTGTGTCTAATAAAATATAAAACTGCACCAGCATAAATAAACCTACTTTATTCCATTTAAAACAATAACACTACAGATTCTACAAATACTAACCTAAAACGTTTCAGGCTTAGTGCTACTGTCTTTCTTCCTCAGTTCATAAAAGCTCTTGCTACACATAGATGTGTTCTTCTAAGGCTCTCAGGCACAGCTCTTGATCTGTAAAGAGTTCAACTGGTCTGCAGTCATACTGACACCACAAATCTCTAAACACTACTTACACCATGAAGTCCAGACACCCTGCTGACCTCACAGCTAACGTGCACCACGCCAACAAGCACCAATGCGCAGGAGCAGTAGAACATGAAGGACTGACCAATCAGTGCGTTGAGTCACTGCACACAACCAAATCAACGATGCCGCCTCCTCCCTAGACACTCCTCCCCCGTACTCACTGGTGTTACCACTAAAAGGGTCCGGAGAGGGAAATGAACACTGTTACACAGGTCCTACCTGTCTCATATAGCAGAAGTGATAAAAACCCAAACACCAAAATCTGTCAGTGTGTCCATTTGAAGATTCCCACAACCCGAAACAGCGCCGAACATAGTCTGTTCCCAGAATACCCCAAAATAACAACCCATTTTCACTGGTCCCTTTTAGAATAACCAAACCAACTGCAGACAAAACACATTTACCAGTCACAGTGTTTCACTTGAGGGAGAGCGAAGAACCAAGAACCATGATCTCGCCAGACCCTGAGAACAAAAGCGACTCAGCTTCCTCAGGGGAATTTAAGGTGACTGCTTCATCTTGAGACTCGCTGGGTAAACGAGAAAAGGCTGATGCCCAGTGGTCTGCAAGGCTTTTGTGACTATGCAGGTTCTCTCCTCCTTGCAGCCGTGGTGGGACTGTAGTCCAGAAGAAAGTACAGCGTAGCTTTGCTGTGTTTAATCTGATGAGCATTACGAGCTTCCTCAGGATGGTTTTCCTGTCTGCATACCTCAGCAGCTGAAAGATAACTGTACGAGGCTTCTGGTTGTTACCTGTGGCTTCGCCATCGTATACACGACGACACCTATCGATCCCAAATGCACGACCCGCCAGAGCTGGAGTCCACTTTGGCAGCTGAGACTGTAAAAACCCCATCATTCCTTCAGCTCCTATCTGTAGCTCCGTCAGCTTGACTTCCAACATGAACATCTTGTTGGCTATATCGGCGATCTCGTGCTGCAGTTTCTGTAATGCCTCGTGACCCAATGAGATCTCATTTTCAAGGGATGCCAGCTGAGGTATGAGAGTAGCAGCGATAGCTTCTTTCACAGCCACGGCCATTGCCCATCTGCCCAGGGGGGGCTGAAGCCAATCCCAGCGTCATCAGGTGAAGGTGGGGTACACCATGAACAGTTCGGCAAGCCAATGCATGGCCAACACACTCACAAACAGTTTAGAGCGAGTGATCAACCTAACATGCATGTGTTTGGACTGTGGAGGGAAACGGGAGTACCCGGAGGAAACCCACTCAAACACGGGGAGAACATACACACTCCACACAGAACCACCCGGACCGGGAATTAAACCTGGATCCTTGCTAGCCTCGCCACACCTCACTCTTTCTCTTCTTCTCTCTCTCTCTCTCTCTCAGAACAAGCTTCATAGCATCCGCAGAACTACGCACCCTCCAGTTGCTGAGCACGGAGCTGATACGGCTGGACCGGCAGATTTTCGCCCTCCTGAAGAGACAGGACCAGCTCCTTCAGCGGGAATTGAGAAAATTTTAGATCCCCCCGGGGAGGCCTCACTGTCGGCAGTGGCTCCTTGTCCCCCTGCACACCGGGAGTCGCTAAGTCCACATCAGCCTCGCATAGAGTCTGGGAACGCCAACGCTATTGAAGGCCCAGCAGGCCCCTTACAGCCACTCCAGCCGACCTTCTCCTCCTTCAACTGATTCTCAGTCTTTAGCTCACCGAACATACCTACACACACTGCTGTCTCTGACCCCGTCGCCCACCCCAGCACCGCAGACCTTGTCACCCACCCCGGCGCGTCAGATCTCTGCACCCGCTCCAGCGTCCCCAGACCTGTGGACAGGTATTTGTTATTGATAGTTCTATTGTCTGCCGGTGCCAGTGTCTTGTGTTTTCCAGGTGCCCGTGTCCTAGACATCGCCAGGCGTCTACCTTTAGCCTTACACACAACGGCTTTGAGACCATGGTCACCCACGTTGGGACCATCGACATCTCTGCCCGGTGTAGCGAGGCCTTGAAGGAACGCTACCGTTCGCTGCTGGACACCGCGAGGATGGCGACAGAGGCCAGGATCATCATCTCCTTAGTTGTTAACTGAGTTTCAAAGACCGTATAACGTAAAGACAAGAAAAGCTCAGCCTCCTAAAATAAACACAGTCAACATTAAATCCTTCTCAATAGATTATGAGTTTGGGTCCGCATTGGACAACGTCTGGGTCCGGACCCGGACCGCGGTCCGCATTTTAGTGACCCCTACTCTATATTAATCCAAACCAGGACTAACTTTGTCTCTTTACTCTTTCTGAGATAAGGATCGCCCTCCTCCAACACTGTTGGAAGACTGACCACCAGGGCCTCCTCCTCACCTAGCAACAACCAGTTCTGCTACACCCTCGACTGCATCGCTGTATCATCCAGATGTACCACATGTGTAGGTTCTAAAGCTTTTACTGTTCAGACTCAGATAGTCTTAGTTCCACTCTGAGTTTAGCTTAGTAACCTGTAAATACTGTTTGACCAGACGAGGATGGGTCTCCACTTTTGAGTCTTGGTTCCTCCCAAGGTTTCTTCCTCCAGTTGAGGGAGTTTTTCCTTGCCATCATCACCTCTGGCTTGCTCACAGGAGGATACATGTTGTGAATTCATGTTTTCACATTTTCAAAGTTCAAAGCTGCTTTGTGACAACATCATTGTAAAAATCTACATAAATAAACATGACTGGATAAACAACAACTTAATCATGTTTTCTGGAAGACTGTCATGATGGTAATGGTTATCTTGCTTCTAATTGGTCCATATATTCTAATTTGTTCATAGATTCTAATTGGTTGATAGACTCCAATTGGTCCATAGATACTAACAGACCCATAGAGTTACACCATCTGCAAGTAAAAATAAACTAACTCAGTTCAAGGTCATTGCTTAGGGAGCAGTGAAGCAGGTCAAACAATAAACTTGCCCTGCCTTGGATACTCTTAACTAACTAGAGCTGCAGCACTGTTCTACCTCAGGATGGCGCCGTTGCAGATTTGTTCACCAATTTTGTTCACAGATTTCACCAAAAGGTTCCCCCACCAGTTGGTTCTTAATAGCTTAGCAACTGTAACTGTGCTCAGAATCCTTTTGAAAAACTTGACAATACGCAGCAACACATTATCTACGAACTTCCAATGAAGTCCAATTCACCTGTTTTTAGTGGAAAGAGTGAACAGATTTTTCAAACAGAGGAGAGTAAAGATCATTTCCAGAAGAAACATTTTACTGATACTTAATGTAGCATCTGTGCTGCTATTGTGAGTCAGCAGCCAGACAACTCTGGAGCCAACATAGGACCACTCCCCCCCCAAAGACTAGGGGGCATTTTACACAGTGGATTATATTTTTTCACTTCAGCAAAACATTCTGTAACGTGGGGCAGACAAGAAGGCAGAAGATAAATAAAGAAAAGAAACAAACAAGAAGCTAGAAACACTGACTACTGACAGATACAAACGAGAGAGATGAACCTAAATCCAAAATAAAACAGGTAGCAAGGTTCTCACTAACACAGAACAGCACCCAGCAAGACAAAACACCAAGCACAGACTAACCAGACAACCAGGGATAAATACAGCAACTAACAAAGAACACCTGGGGCTAATCAAGGGGGAGACAACACGATCAGGTGAGGGGCAGAGACAGGGGGCGGAGACAGAGCACATGACAAAACAGATCCACATGGCGGGGCACATAAACACAAGCACATGGGAATGTAAACAAAGAGAGAGAACCAGACAGAGGGCAGACGTGACACATACATTGACCTTTTCTGATTTGGAGAACAGCCTATTCTGTCTCTGTGTAACATTTTAACCCTTCCTCCTTCTTTTTCTTTAAAAAGATTCAATGATCATGAGCTCATTCCTTAATTAAGTTTAATTGACCTTTTTAGAACCAAAGTTCTAAATGGGTGAATTGTAAGAACTTCAACGTGTTAGAAGTTTACCAAAGCATTTACAGCTCAGATTAACTCAGAACACAAAAATGCAGATAAAGATTTATGCAAAACTCATATCACCTGTGTGAAAAAGTAATTGCCACCTGAATCTGATTGGTGGTTGAGCCACTTTTGGCTGCAGAAGCAGTTTCGGGCAGTTAGCTTCACTCTTTTAATTCAGCTACACTGGAAGGTTTTCCAGTATGAACTGCCTGTGTAAGGTCTGACCACAGCATCTCAGGATTTTAACTTCAAAGCTTCATTTTGTTTTAGTGAGCCGGTCAGAGATGAACTTGCTTGTGAGTTTCAGGTTATTGCGTTTGTGCCTTAAATCACATATTTACAGGCGCGAGTTTTCAATCAGGAGTCTCTGATAGAGAGTAGAATTCATAGTTCCTCCAAATCCTGATCAAGGACCACCACAAGCACAGCGCTGAAGCGTCCGTTTGAACGGAATGGCCCCGAAATCTGGGCTCTGCAGGAAGGTCTTGGAAGTCACAGGCCCTTGGGTCCAGCGCAAAGTCTCCAGCTGGCCTTTCCTGGTAAGGTCAGGCGGGGGGGAGAAGGTCATGGAGGAGAAGATAGGGTCAAGTCGCCAGTAATATCCTGCCAACCCCAAAAAGACTCATACCTATTTCGTGGTTTTGGACGAGGACGACCTCCACCTTTTTTTCCTGGGGCCGTAAAAGTCCCCTCCCAATCTGGTAGCCCAGGTGGTGGGCCTCCGTGAACCCAAGGTGGCACTGTTTGGGGTTGACTGTGAGTCCAGCCTCGCGGAGGCTGCTCAGTACCTTCTTCAGGTGTCTGACACGCTCGTACCACATTTCTGAGTGAACGATGACGTCGTCCGGGTAGGACAAGGCAAAGTCCTGGAGCCGCCATAGGACCTCATCCATGAGACGCTAGAAGGCCAAGTGGGAGAACTTGGTATTTCAAGGGGTCTGCGGGGGGTCTTGGGACACCTGCCAGGATCCATTGGTGAGGTCATCAGATCATTCAGTAACACACCTGAACACTGTATTACATTAATAAAGCCTGTAGACTCTCAGCAGATCATTCAGTAAAACACCTGAACACTGTATTACACTAATAAAGCCTGTAGACTCTCAGCAGATCATTCAGTAACACACCTGAACACTGTATTACACTATTAAAGTCTGTAGACTCTCAGCAGATCATTCAGTAAAACACCTGAAACACTGTATTACACTAATAAAGTCTGTAGACTCTCAGCAGATCATTCAGTAACACACCTGAACACTGTATTACACTAATAAAGCCTGTAGACTCTCAGCAGATCATTCAGTAAAACACCTGAACACTGTATTACACTAATAAAGCCTGTAGACTCTCAGCAGATCATTCAGTAAAACACCTGAACACTGTATTACACTATTAAAGTCTGTAGACTCTCAGCAGATCATTCAGTAAATCACCTGAACACTGTATTACACTAATAAAGCCTGTAGACTCTCAGCAGATCATTCAGTAACACACCTGAACACTGTATTACACTAATAAAGCCTGTAGACTCTCAGCAGATCATTCAGTAAAACACCTGAACACTGTATTACACTAATAAAGCCTGTAGACTCTCAGCAGATCATTCAGTAACACACCTGAACACTGTATTACACTAATAAAGCCTGTAGACTCAGCAGATCATTCAGTAACACACCTGAACACTGTATTACACTAATAAAGCCTGTAGACTCTCAGCAGATCATTCAGTAACACACCTGAACACTGTATTACACTAATAAAGCCTGTAGACTCTCAGCAGATCATCCAGTAAAACACCTGAACACTGTATTACACTAATAAAGCCTGTAGACTCTCAGCAGATCATTCAGTAAAACACCTGAACACTGTATTACACTAATAAAGCCCGTAGACTCTCAGCAGATCATTCAGTAAAACACCTGAACACCGTATTACACTAATAAAGCCTGTAGACACTCAGCAGATCATTCAGTAACACACCTGAACACTGTATTACACTAATAAAGCCTGTAGACTCTCAGCAGATCATTCAGTAACACACCTGAACACTGTATTACACTAATAAAGCCTGTAGACTCTCAGCAGATCATTCAGTAACACACCTGAACACTGTATTACACTAATAAAGAAAAAGGAGCTGCAACATTTTTTAATTTGAATATTTTTATTTTTGTGTTGATGTTTTTTGTTTGTGTGTGTGTAGTTATGTGTGTTAGTGTGTGTATAGTTATGTTTGTGTGTTTATTTTGTTTGTGTGTTTATGTTGTTTGTGTGTTTATGTTTTATTGTGGTTTTCTCTTTCTGAGTATGTTTTTTTATTTTTTTTTGTTTTTTTTATGCTTATTTTTGTTTGTGTGTCTGTTTGTGTTTATCACTACACACAGTTGTCATGTTGCCACCATTCTGGTCTTTTCTCCGTCCTCCTCCTCGTCTCCCTCTTCCTGCAACACCGCCTCGCTCTGCTCTTGGAGGAGTGAACTCCATTCATTTGACGAATGGACTGGTCTTTCCATTGGCGGGTGTCTCGCCTGTCCTCTCGTTCCTGTTTGCTGACCTGCTGGTGAGACGGTTTCATGGTCTGGTTGTGAGGTCCATCGACTTGCCGATCATTGTTGGTTTTATCTAGAGAACAAAATGAGAAGAATCTCTTACAACGTGTCCTGGAACTCAGAATTACTAACCAGCATCAGAATCATTAAATTAATATAGTTTAATATCGTTTATTAAAGGAATGAGTGTTTTAACCTTCATATTTCAGTGGATTTCAACTAAAAACCATCTTTAAAAGTGATATCGAGGCTGAAACGTCTCAAGAATATTAAATCTAATTGCATTCTGTTATTGTGAACAGATGTGTTCTTACTACCGAGTCTGAGATTTGTTTACTTTACACACCCTGAGGCGACTCATCATCAGCTGCCGGCTCATTCCTGCTCAGATGTTCCTCATCAGCAGGTTAAGTCTGAGCCCCTGCAGCTCCTACCTTCACATGAGGACAGTCAACAGTCCTGATCCATCATTGTGGTTTGATCTGTTGTGTTTGTGTTGCTCACATACAAATTGATCATATGTCTTAGTCTGACCTCATAAATGACCCCCAGCAGAGTTTGTAAGAATTACAACAGATTTATTATAATCAGGTCTTTAGCCATTCACAGTAATTATGCTGCTAATCATGCTACTGGTTTCTCCTACTCACCCAGAAGTTCACTCTCAGATCTCTGGACGTTGTTCAGCAGTGATACCAGCAACTCCACCAGATCTTCATATTCGGGAATTGTGGTCATCACTGCCAGAAACTCGTTAACTGATTTAATAGAAATAAATATTATCAGTTGTCCAGCTGTGTCATCATCATAGAATCTAGTAAAGATGGTGATACTGATATTGAAGATTTGAGTATCAGCTGATCTGATATTTCTACTTTAAAAACTACATGTACTGATTTTAACTGACGCTCTTAAGATGATCATCTAAAAGCAGCACTTCCTACTGATATCACTCTGATACCACATGTGCTCCATCTTTAGTTTCTGCTGTTCATTTGCTTCACTCACCCAGATGAGAGTCCCTCGCAGTGACCAGGTTTTTCAGCAGAAGGTCCAGACACTCAATGACCACTGCAGTCCTGGCTTCGTTGGTGCTCACTAGTTTATTTTAAAAGTGTTAATTAAAACACATTCATGTTAACATTAAACATTATTTCTACTTTTACCTGAATGTTCTTATTAGGACTCACCTGGAGGATCCGTCTCATCGTCCCGTCCAGGATATCATACAGGTCTTCATCCATCTCCACCTGTGCCTCAGGTTCTGACTCAGGTTCTGAAAGGATAAGCAGATGTTCAGTCATATTACGGTGAGCTCTGATGATCCTCGCCGAGTCACATGACTGAGTGGTTGATGAGTGGAGCTGGAATGGACTTTCTGCTACTCACCCAGAGTTGTGTCGTAAGATGTTCTGTAGATGTTCAGCTGTCTTTCCAGCCGCACTCCAACATCTACATACTGTGGAACGCTGGACATCACCATCAGCATCATGCATACTGATTGAATAGAAATAAATATTAGCAGTTGTCCAGTCGCTACATTATGATAGAACCTGGTAAAGATGGTGATACTGATACTGAATCATTGCGTATCAGCAGATCTGACGTTTCTTCTTTAAACACTACTGAACTTTAACCCTCACTGGTTTTAATTGTAGCTCTTAAGATCTAAAAGCAGTACTTTCTGCTGATATGGGTCTGATACCACTAGTTCTACCACATGGGCTTATCTTTAGTATCATCTTTAGTACTTAGTGTTCATTTGCAGTACTCACTCAGATTCTGGTCACGTGCTGACACAAGCTCCTTCAGCAGGATGTCCGCTAGGTTGCAGACGATTTCCACATCTGCTACGTCGTTGTTCACTGAATTATTTAGAATATAGTCAGTAAAATAGATTAATGTTAATATTTCTGATTTTGACTGAATGTAGTTTTTGTTAAGCTCCAGACCTTCCAGCTCTGACACCTCCAGCCTGTGTCACCTGCATAGCTTCTGCTGCAGACATCATCCATACGATGGTCATCGTCCGGTCATCTTTCACATTAATAAACACTGTCAGTCGCCCAGCTGTGTCATTTTATACTTTGTACAGATCATGTTCGTTACTTACCGTGGAATTGGCCATTCTTGCAGTGGTGAGGGTCCCACTGGACTTCAGGTCCAGCGTCTGTCTCCGTCACCTTCTGCAGCTCCTGATGTTCTAATTCAGGTTCTGAGAAGATCAGCAGATGGTCAGTAATGTTATGGTGAGTTCTGATGATGCTTGTAAATGATGACATCAACAAATCTTAAACTAGCGCCTGATGGAGTTTGGGTGGTCATGGACCAACACCAGGCTGGTTTATTCAGTAATCTTCTCCAATATTGTACAATTCAGAGTTAACATGATCAGAATCATGCTAAGAGTTTCTGCTGCTCACCCAGAGATGCGCTTTTAGGTGTTGCAACACCGTCCAGCAACATTTCCACCATTCCATCACCAGGTTCCTCAGTGGTCAGTGTCAGCACCTCGGTTTCTGTTTAATACCAGTAAATATCATGAGCTGTCCAGCTGGGTCACTATCATTATATCTGATGTTGGTTTCCTTCACTTAACCAGAGGATGGACACTTGTCGTTGGATCTTCATCCAGCCGGATGAAGATCTCGGTGACCGCAGCAGTCTGGTTTTCAGTGTCGGTCACTAGATTATGTAGAGTTGATTGATTAGGACAGATTAGTGCTTGTCTTTGTTTAAAAATGTAAAAATTGTCCTCTGTTGGTTTTCTTTACTTACCCAGAGGATGGACACTTGTTGTAGGATCTTCATCCAGCCGGATGAAGATCTTACCAACCACTGCAGTCTGGTCCACAGTGTCGGTCACTAGATTATGTAGTTGATTGATTAGGACAGATTAGTGCTTGTCTTTGTTTATACATTGTTAAAAGTGTCCTCTCTCTGTTTTCTTTACTTACCCAGAGGCGTCTCCACTGTCTTACTGAGACGGATGACTTCAGTCTCGGCTTCGGTAGCTGTCTTCATCATCACTGTCTCACTCTCTGCTTTCATATGAAAGATGAAAGCTTCTGTCTCAGCTTCCATCATATTGAGCTCTTTATCATTTTCCACTACAACTTGATTGTTTTGAAATGATTCATTCAGACAGATTGGAGCTCATAATAAGTTCAATTCCTGCCTTTATATCAACTAAATATCAGCAGACCTCTTGACCTCCTGTCTTTAGTCTTAACATATAATTTAGGCTGCACTTCTTTCAGGGACGTTATAAATGAGGGGAACGGTCACTGGTGGACGTTTAAATGGAAACAGGCAGAATTCAGTGATTCCTGAACTATTCAGTATCTACTATAAACACTGCAGTAACTACTACAGTTATTTTCTACCTACCACAGATTACTCAGTAACTACTCTAACTGGTTAATAACTACTATGAATGATGTAGCGGTTGTTTATTATTTACTGCCTACTGTTGTTTATTAAATGTACATAGTAAGCTATTTTAATGTTCATCATTTTATTTTAGGATCTACTATATACACAATATTTCTCTCATACTGTACATCTGTATTCACCCTCTGTCTTAAACACTATGTTAGAGCTCCTCTGTCTCTAAGCCCGCCTCCCAGTCAGCCCAGTGTGCTCTGATGGGCAGTTCATTTAATCTCCCTCACAAACAACAATCCATAGAGACTCTATAAGAAATATTAAAGAGCCATAGAATGAATGTACTCAGTGTTTTAACTTGTTCTCTGATGTTTCACATGCAGTGTGTTCAGGATTATTATGTATCCATGTTCACCAAATGTCCACTTTATTAGGTACAGCTTCTTGTATCTACACTCACTGTCCACTGTATCAGCTCTACTGTATTTATATATATAAAAATGTGTCTCTGTTATATTACGTCACAGCAATAAGTCAGTTTGGACTCAAAATAATAAAAACTGAACAGTACATGTTCATTTACAGTACTTAATGTTGACCTTCTGGCTGAAATGAGTGGAAATCTTTCACAGCGTGTATCATGTCACGATCACTGTATCAGAACAAAAAGAATATGAACATGCATATCGTGACACATCTAGCATTCAGTATAATCTCCTACAGTGCTTCTGCGATGTGAAGTAGATCTTATCCAATCAAATGGTCTGTTTTTCTCACACATTCCAGGGACGTTTTAGTTCATAGATTTATTTAAATATACTCTGTACCAAAAAAAATTATATACACACCGATCAGCCATAACACTCCTTATATCTACACACACTGTCCACTTAATCAGCTCTACTGACCAGATAGGAGCTACACTTACAGACTGTAGTTCATCTGATTCTCCGTATGCTTTGTTACCCAGTTCTTCAATCATCAGGACCCCCACAGGACCACCACATAGCAGGTACTATTTGCTGTGCAGGTACAAATGTGGATCAGACATAGCAGTGCTGCTGGAGTGTGCAAACGTTGTATTCATTTACTCTATTAGACACTCCTACTACTTGCTGGTCCACCTTGTAGATGTAACGTCAGAGACAGTAGCTCATCTGCTGCTGCACAGTTTGTGTTGTGTAGATGTTCATCAGTGGTCACAGGATTCTGCCCCCAGCACAACACACACTAACACACCACCACCATGTCAGTGTCACTGCAGTGCTGAGAATGCTAAAACACCTCCCTAAATACACCTCCCTCTGTGTTGGTCCTGTGGGGGTTCTGACCATTGAAGAACAGGGTAACAAAGTCTACACCAGTCAGCCCCAGAACATTGTATGTAGTTTCAACTAAAAATCAATTAGAGTGTATATTACACACACACACACACACACACACACACACACACACACACACACATATATATATATATATATATATATATATATATATATATAAACAACAAGAACATACTCTAACTTACTTAATATCTGTATATTAAAACTATTTACACTGTTAATACCACTTTTATCTTGGACTTCACCAAATGAATAATGAATTGAACTTATTTATATTAGAAAGAAAGGGTCATCCTTTTAGCCCAGGCTACATATGATTATGTAATTATCATCCTTGGGCTTCAGATGTCTTCTCAAAAAAATTAGAATGCACTTCAGTAAGCTTCCAATGGGACCTGCTCCAGGGACTGAGCCACCCAAAGAAGATATTTGGTACCATGTACTGCACTGATGGAATTCTAAAGCTCTTCTCTGGAACTGCTGGAAGGTTCATTCACTGTAAGTCATGCTAAGTCTTGCTAAATCAGTCTTGTGGTTGCGTGTGGTATGAAGCACACCAGCAGGTCTCCTCCTCAATTGGCCAAGATTCAGTCCTTCTGCTTTTCACCGGGCCAAAAAAGCTCTACCCTGGGCGGTAGCTGTTCCCAGCACAGGCAGTATTGGCATTTACTTTACAGGAGCTATTGAGTTCATCATATGGCAGGTCTAACCTGCTATCCCTCCAACCCCAAAACACACTCTGCTTACAACAGCTCAGACGTATTTTCTTCTTTTTATTAATAGAAATAATCAATCAAAATGAAAAACGAATGTATCATCGCTGTCCATAGAAAAACAATGTAAGTGTCATCAATGTCGTCAATGTAAGTCAATGAAACCAGATTTTTTTTCAAGCTATTTTTGAGCATTTCTATTGGCCGGTTCATCATGAGAGTTTCACGCAATGTAAACAGCAGATGCTGTTTTCAAATGATGCAAACAACGCCCTTGTGACTATATTTTAGGTGGTATATTGATTTAGCTGGTTGAAATCGGTAAGCCACATGAAACAAGGCCTTGAAGTCTTGGACTAGTTAACATTTCCCAAATTCCTGCAGTTCCTGACAGTCAGTGTTCATACATACTTATATATGAAATAAAAGACTTGATACATTTGTCAATGTTGAAATTTACTTTTTACCCCAATTTTCCAGGTCCACCTTAAGTGGTGCAGCAGGTCCCTTAAGTTACCTTTATGGGTACCTGAATGAGGCTGCTGTTCCATTTAAGGTGGACTGGTTTATTTTAACAAAAAGCTGCCAAATAAAAGGCCTAGAAATTGAAATGTTGTCAGAAAGCATATTTTAATATTTTGTACATTAAAAATAAATATTAAATAAAGTGGTTCTTAATAGAAAAGGAACATCCCAGAATAATAAGCCACCGTTAATCTACCAAAAAGACTCAATCATCTATAAATAAATCTACTTTTGGCTATTGCAGCATGAAACTTGGGCTTCAGATGTCCTTCTAAATACGGTTCTAGAAGAAGACCATGATGCTCTTTAATTTTTGAGGCATAATTGTGGCATAAAATGTGACCCACTGGTATCAAGGAATGTCAGAATATTAGTAGAGTAGAAGAATTAGACCCCCAGGGGGATCTGCCTTCTGGAACTGAGCCTCCGAGGGAAGATATTAGATAACATACTGTATGTTTCCCAACAGTGACGGGATGCTTAAGCTCTTCTTTGGAAATCCTGGAAGCTCTGTAGTATTGTTTTCTTTGTCAGAAGAACTGGCCTGTATGGACAGAATGGGGTGAAAGGTGGTGAACATTCTAGAGACCCCAAGCTTGTGGCATCAGAGAATAAGAGAATAAATGTGAAAGGGTTTAACCTATAAGTGAAAGTGATGATAATATGCGAAAGTAGACCTAGTAGAAGAAAACGCTGTGGGCAAAAAGAAAGGGTATGAGTGGGGTGGGGCAGGATTATGTACCAAATGTATTTTCTAATAATTGCTGTCATATTTGTTGGCATGTAGGATGCATTCCAACATGTGGCAGACATTCAGCATCTTCAGTATCTTCTACAAAGGTCTCCTCATCTTCTGGCAACTGCACATTTGTTTTCCGGGCCATGTTGTGCAACAGTGCTGGAACCACAACCACAGCGCAGCATTTTGTGGGGTGCATTTGCAGACCACCAGCAGACTTGGTCAGATCCAGTGTCCCTCTCCACGACAGCTTGAGTTCTGGTGTGAGCGCTGTTGTATCTCTCTTCTGCCTCTGTGTTGGGCTGCTGAGTGGGTGGAAGCAGGTAGGGGCGCAAAGGGTAGCCACTGTCTCCCAAAAGCCAACAGCCATTCTGCCACCTGGCAGAGAGCAGAGTTCGCCCAGATGAAGGCGGCTTGGGTGCTCCCTGGACACTCTGCCACAATGTCTGTAAATACACCCTGAGAATCATAGACCACCTGGGCATTCAGAGCATGGCATCCCTTACGGCCTCATTGTCAGATGGTCTCTCAATTGGGATCAGGGTGCCATCAATCACACCAATGACCTGGGGAACATCAGGAATGCCGTTGAAGCCTTGGTTGACTCTGGCGATGCTCTTTGGTGTGGATGGAAAGCTCATCCCTTCATGAAGCTGTAACTCTGCCTAAGGTACAGCTGTTACAGCTCTACTGATGGATGCTTTGCTGAGACCATCTCCCAGCACCTTGTGAAAACTGCCTGAGATGCAGCCAAAATCTGTACAGCTGGACTTACGGCATAGTAACTTTATCAGATCACAACAGAAAGTCAGAAATCTGTGCTGGAGCAGCTACAGCTCATACTCTCCAGCTACCCCACAGACATACAGGCTTTGTTAGAAAAAGCCTTCTGCACATCAGGTTACCAGTAAAATACTGTAATTTCACAGTAAATAACAGTAAAACACTGCAGAACAGGTACTTGTGGATATACAGTTATTATATAACTTTGATATTAGTAAGTTTCTGTAAATGTTATGATTAATTTTTACAGCTCTTCAGCTCCGGCTACAGAAGACTGCTCACGGCAAAGCAGGACACTGTCTGATACGTTCACTGCACAGGGACTCCAACACTGTACTGTACTGCATTATGTTACATAAGCTAAGCAGTAATATTAACTCCGCCTGAGGCTCTCTGTGTTCTGGCATGTTGATCTGAACTCTACAACCTCACAGATCAAAGACCTTCAGGTGGCAGCAGTGCTGGGAACTGCTTTTGATTACCAGCTGTCAATTATGTAATCGGTGGAAAACTAATTAAACATACTTTAACCTCAGTTGATTCAATTCATGCTTTAATGCACTGGCACACAGCTAAATACCTGAGCCATATCCTCCTATATAATATATATATATATATATATATATATATATATATATATGTCAGAAACAAAGAATTCGGCACGACGCTTGCAGAGCTACAGGTCACGCTGGGTTTATTAACAGAGTCAGCAGTTTAAACAGGGCAGTAAACAAACAATACGGGGTTGAGCTATAATCGTATACCAGAAAGCAGTCCAAGGTAGAAACCAGAAAGGCAGAGAACGGAGCAAACAAGTCAAGAGGGAGATCCGAAGGGAACGTCAAAGGACAGAAGGGAGATCAGAGCCAAAAGCGGAGAAATAACCAGGCGACCAGAATCCGTAGGAGAAGACAAGAGAGAAGAGTCGAAAAAACAGAAGGAGTCAAAACCAGAATACTCAATGAGAAGGGTAACAAGAAAACACTCAGCAATGCAACCAGGTTGGCAAAACTTCGCAAATGGTAGTGTGTGTGTAGGGTATATATGGGGAGTTTGGAAATAACAAACAGCTGTGTGTAGTTAGAACTCAGGTGAGATGAACGGTGCACGGGGTGTGATTGGTTGGGTTGGGACAGGTGGCAGTGACGTCATCGGAATGTGCATTATGGGAAATGGAGTTTGGAAGCGAGTCAGTGTCAGGGACAGCCGTATGCGTGACAGTACCCCCCCCCCCCAAAGAGTCAAGGAGGGACGAGGAGTGGCAGCGAGGACACCTTGACGACCAACCCTCGTGACTGATGACTGAGAACGGGGGCCCCCGGACCTGCTGCGGCTGAGCAGGGATCCTCCCCTGGAGGGAACCTCTGGATGACTGGTGGACGGGCTCGAAGGGAGACGCCTATTGCCAAAATTCCGTCTCCCTACAGAAGGGCTTGGCGACACACGCCACGAACGACCTCGCCTGCTTCCAGCGGACGGGTCCACAGACGAATGGCTAGGACGTCCCCTTGGCCTGGGAGCTGGACGAGAGGGATGGCGGATGAAACTCCTCCTTGAGGACCGGATCCAACACATCCGCTGCCTTTACCCAGCTTTGCTCCTCAGGCCCATAGCCCTCCCAGTCCACCAAGTATTGGAGGATACCACCTCTCCTTCTCGAGTCCAGAAGCCTACGAACGGCATACACCGGGGTACCCCCAACATCAATCGGTGGAGGAGGGTTGGAGTCAGGCAGCACCTCGTCCAGGGGACCAGGGACCACAGGCTTAAGTAACGAAACATGAAATGAGGAACAAACACGAAAATGAGCAGGGAGATCTAGCTTATAGGTGACGTCATTAATTTTTTCAACAATTTTATAAGGTCCAATAAATCTCTGATTTAATTTTCTACATCCCTCAGAAGGTCTGAAATCCCTGGTCGATAACCACACTCGATCTCCTATACTATATGAAGGGGTATTACCTCTGTGACGATCGGCATGATGTTTATGCCGTCTAAGAACGGCCTCTATGTGTTGAGTTTGTCCCCACACCTCCTCGCTTCGTCTCATCCAATGTTCCACAGAAGGCACTTCCGATGGTTGACCAGACCAGGGTGTAAGAGGCGGTTGATATCCTAGCATGCATTGGAACGGAGTAATCTTGGTAGTAGAGCTAGTAAGAGAGTTCTGCGCCATCTCAGCCCAGGGCAAATATACAGACCAATCACTTTGATTATGATGACAATAGACCCTTAAAAACTTTCCAAGCTCTTGGTTGGTCCTTTCGCATTGCCCATTACTTTGGGGATGGTACCCCGAGGTGAGACTAACTGCAACACCCAATTTTTCCATAAATGATCTCCACACATGAGAAGTGAATTGGGTGCCCCTGTCAGAAACTATATCCTCTGGAATACCAAAAAAACGAAAGACATGGTTAAACAGACATTCTGCAGCTTGAAATGCTGTAGGCAATTGGGAGAATGGTATAAAGCGTACCCCTCGAGAAAATCGGTCTACAATGGTTAAAATAACTGTGTTGCCCTGAGAATTTGGTAGATCAGTTATAAAATCAATGGCAATATGGGACCATGGTCGAGATGGAATGGGTAGCGGCAGCAGTTTACCCGCCGGTAAAGTGCGTGGTGTTTTACACATGGAGCAAACTGTACATGACGATATAAACCGATGGATGTCTGAACACATACTCTCCCACCAGTATCTCCCGGAGAGTAACTGAAGAGTTCTAGTTTCTCCGGGATGTCCTGAAGTGAGAGAGGTATGAGCCCAGGTAATCAATCGGTCTCGAAACTGTGCTGGAACAAACAATCTTTCAGGAGGACATGCCTCCGGGATAGTTCCTGACGAATTTGCCTGCTCAATTTCAACGTCTACACTCCATCTAATGGGAGCTAAAAAAATCTTGGAGTCCAAGATGGGTTTAGGTCTCTCATTGGGTTCAGCTTCAAACATACGCGACAGGGCATCAGCCTTTGTGTTGCGTGTTCCTGGACGATACGTAATTTGAAAATTAAAACGGGAGAAAAACAGAGACCAACGAGCCTGACGGGAATTCAATCTTTTAGCTGAGCGGAGGTATTCGAGATTTTTATGATCGGTTAATACTAAAAAAGGATGTTGGGCACCCTCCAGCCAATGGCGCCATTCCTCAAAGGCTAATTTGACAGCAAGTAGTTCCTTATCACCAATTCCATAGTTTCGTTCGGTGGGAGATAATTTGTGTGAATAATATGCGACGGGTCGTAATTTTGGAGGGTTACCACTGCGTTGAGAAAGGATAGCGCCTACTCCCACATTAGAGGCATCAACCTCTACTACAAAGGGAAGAGCAGGATCTGGATGCTGTAACAAAGGGGCTGTGGTGAATCTGTCCTTAAGGTTCCTGAATGCCTGATCTGCCTGGGGGTTCCAGCTAAGTTTCTTAGCATCTCCTTTAAGCAGAGAAGTTAAAGGAGCTGCTACAGAACTGTAGTTGCGAATAAAGCGCCTATAAAAATTAGCAAAACCCAAGAACCGTTGTAGTTCACGTATGGAATTGGGGATCGGCCAGTTAACTACAGCCTCAATTTTATTATCATCCATTACAATACCATTGGGACTGATAACGTAACCAAGGAAAGAGGTTGAACCCGAATGAAATTCGCACTTCTCCCCCTTAACATATAAGTGGTTCTCAAGAAGGCGAGACAGGACCATACGTACGTGTTGAATGTGAGTTGGTAAATCCGGAGAATAAATCAGAATATCATCGATATAAGCAATAACAAACCGTCCTAACATATCCCGGAGGACGTCATTCATGAATGCCTGAAACACAGAAGGCGCATTTCTGAGCCCATAAGGCATCACAAGGTACTCATAGTGCCCCCTAGTGGTGAGAAAGGCCGTTTTCCATTCATCCCCCTCTCGGATCCTAACAGATTGTAAGCACTACGTAGGTCCAATTTGGTAAATACTGTGGCTCCCCGGAGTTGTTCTAAAGCAACAGGTACTAATGGCAAAGGATAAGGATAAGATTTGGTAACAGAATTTAAGCCACGATAATCTATACATGGTCTGAGACCACCGTCCCTCTTCTTGACAAAGAAAAAACCAGCAGCTACAGGAGAGGTGGATGGACGTATGAAACCCTGAGCGAGAGATTCCTGGATATAATCCTCCATTGCTTTCTCCTCAGCTTGAGTGAGTGGATAAACACGAGACTTGGGTGGTATTTTATCATCTATTAAATCAATTGTACAATCATAAGCTCGGTGGATTGGTAATTTGGTGGCATTGGTTTTATTAAAGACCTCTAATAGATCAGAGTACTCAGGAGGAATAGATTCAGAAGAATTCTCAGGGCTCTCAATGGAAGTGGTAAACACATTCAATTGAGGCAGTACAAGGAATTATTCACACAATGTTTAGACCACGTAACAATCTCTCTATCAGCCCATGATATTACAGGGTCATGTGTCTTTAACCAAGACAGACCAAGAATAACAGAAAATTCAGAAGAATCCAAAATAAAAAACCAGAATGAAGAGCACTAACGTTCATGGTGATGGGAACAGTTCCTTGTGATACCACCCCTTGGCCCAAGGGGTCCCCATCTATGGCGGACAGTTTCATGGTGTGAGTCAGTGGTACAGTGGGTATCTGAAGTTGTTCAGCTACATCAGCTAAAATAAAGTTCCCCTCAGCTCCAGAGTCAATCAAGGCTGGAAATACACAAGAAAAACCTTGATAACACAAGGTAACAGGAACCAGCAGAGATTTGGTAATCATACTTGTTGTAGGATTACTCACCCTTTTGATTTGAGGGGTGGATCCCACTTGAACTGGTGGGAGTAGTCTTTGTGGACGCGTTTGACAGTCCCTAACAACATGTCCAGGGATGCCGCAGTACAAACAGAGTCCACCGCGAAGCCGACGGTTCCTCTCCTCAGCCGATAGACGAGAAGAATCTACTTGCATTGGTTCCTCTGAAGCATAGTCACTATATCCTCTTGGAGCTGGGGAACGGCGTGGTTCTGGCATAGAAACGTGCCTGAGATGGGTGGTGTGTGAAGTTGTGGAACGACGAGTAGTCGATGTCGCTCCATGCTTGAGTTGGTCAAGTCTAATAGCGAGAAAGATGAGTTCCTCCAGTGATAGTCCCTCATCTCGGTAAGCCAACTCTTTAAGTATATCCTGGTTGAGACCATTGCGGAAAACAATGGTCTTGGCTGGTTGGTTCCACCCACTGTCAGCAGCCAGAGTGCGAAACTCCAATGCATAGTCGGCCACGGACCTGCTCCCCTGTCGCAGTTGGATTAGAAGTTCGCCAGAAGAGCGGCCCTCATTAGGATGATCAAAAACAGATTTAAATTCTTGGAGAAAACGTTCATAAGTCCCATGTTCATGATTGGGCCATACAGCAGTAGCCCAATCCAGAGCTTTACCCGTAAGACGTGAAATAAAAAAAGAAATTCGAGCTCTATCAGTACTGGGAGGAGAGTTAGAAAAATAGATAGAACATTGGAGAAGAAAGCCCCGACATAAATTTGGAGCTCCATCAAATTTATCCGGTTTGCTGACGGGGAATGAACCACTCAAAGGGGGAGGGGTGAGTGATTCAGTCACCGGAGCAGACGAGATATTCATCTGAGCTATCTGCACAGCGATATCACGAAGATTAGCTGATATCTGCGTTAACTGAGTATGCTGTTCAGTTTGCTGCTGAGATAAACTACCAACAGAGTTCGTGAGAGTTTCAAAAAGCTGATTATGTTGTCCCAGAAGACGACCTTGGCTACTCACGGCTTGCTGTATATCCTGTAGCTCTGATCGTAACAGTGGCGAAGTTTTCTGTCAGAAACAAAGAATTCGGCACGACGCTTGCAGGCTACAGGTCACGCTGGGTTTATTAACAGAGTCAGCAGTTTAAACAGGGCAGTAAACAAACAATACGGGGTTGAGCTATAATCGTATACCAGAAAGCAGTCCAAGGTAGAAACCAGAAAGGCAGAGAACGGAGCAAACAAGTCAAGAGGGAGATCCGAAGGGAACGTCAAAGGACAGAAGGGAGATCAGAGCCAAAAGCGGAGAAATAACCAGGCGACCAGAATCCGTAGGAGAAGACAAGAGAGAAGAGTCGAAAAACAGAAGGAGTCAAAACCAGAATACTCAATGAGAAGGGTAACAAGAAAACACTCAGCAATGCAACCAGGTTGGCAAAACTTCGCAAATGGTAGTGTGTGTGTAGGGTATATATGGGGAGTTTGGAAATAACAAACAGCTGTGTGTAGTTAGAACTCAGGTGAGACTGAACGTGTGCACGGGGTGTGATTGGTTGGGTTGGGACAGGTGGCAGTGACGTCATCGGAATGTGCATTATGGGAAATGGAGTTTGGAAGCGAGTCAGTGTCAGGGACAGCCGTATGCGTGACAATATAATATCATGTAATTCACAAACAATATTGTCCATTTCACAACTAAAGTGTATCAGATGATTTTTAAAGAATAAAAATGTTTGTATTAAAGTCTATTTTTGTATAGAGGCTTATTTTACATATAGTCCTATTATCAGCAATTCTCAGTCCTCTGTCTAAATCTCCTGGTACGGCCACCAATCCAAGTTAAGGATGTTATTGGACTAATAGGTTGTTAGGACACTCTTGCTCAATTGATATGCACAGCTGAAAAACATTCTACTAATAAGTGAGTATAAAAGGGAGAACAACATTCTAGGTTAGTTTAGTATCTGAAGATCAGCAGTTGATGACTTGCTGACCGACTCAAAATGACCAGAAAGAAACAACTTTCTTTAGAGACCCGTCAGTCCATTGTTGTGTTAAGGAAGGAAAACTACTCTACTGAAAACAAGAACATTTCACTGTGATCATATATAATATATATATATATATATATATATATATATATATATATGTATATATATATAGTTTTGAGGTTTTGAGTTTTGAGGTTTATATATATATATATATATATATATATATATATATATATATATATATATATAGTTTTGATTACTTAATCAAAGAAAAAAATAATGTGTTGAAAAAACTTACACTGATTAATTGCCTTCCTTCCTGACCTGCATCATTAGCTGTTTCGGTCACTATGACATGATGGAGGCAAAAAAAACTGAACTACTTGGTCCCCTTAATGGAGCATTTACCTTTAACAAATACCCAGACGGAACTTAGAAGCAACATCTAAAGCACTATACTTTGCAGGTTCAGCAACAAAAAATTGTGCTGGAGCCTGAAATAGCACCTCAAAGGCATTTATAGGTGAAACTGGTGGTACAAGCCAACACAATGCATGATGCTACAGCTAGCAGCCAACTAAGTAAATCTACCAGTGACTAAATTGCAAAATGGATTGCTATGGACTATAGACTAGTTTCGAGGACCGAGGGTTAGTTGAGGTTTTACAAATAACATCTTCTGATGCTTCTGTCGAGGAGCACAGTTGTCTAAAATTCATCAACTTTAATAATAAAAGTGAGAATTAGGTGATTCTGATGGTTTTTTGGTCTATGGTCAATAGAGTGAAAGTGTTGTACCCTGGAAATAGAACTAAAAATTTTGTAACATAGTGTATTTGCTAATTACAATATGCTAAGTGATGTTTTTTTGGCACATACAGTACTTAAGAAATAGTGTCAAAGTCGAAGGAGGTGTAAATATATTATTCTGTACAGGTTATAACTGTGATCTAAAGATGACTGATATGTTATTCATCTGAAATAAAGAGATGTGGAACTTTAGGTCTATACTACCCTTACAGAAAATAAGTATACTTAAAGTTCATTTTATTAAGTATACTTTATGCAGTTACTATACTAATGTCATGTAATGTTCATATGTAACTTTGCATGTTTCCCAGCGTTCTTTGGCAGATAGCATCTACTTCAGACAACAAACTTAAATATTTCACTGGAGGTGTCTGTTAAAGTTCCAGTACTCTCGCAGTGCCAGACGTGATCTTGCACCAGGAACCACTGGGTAACCTTTAACATTGTTGGTGCTAACATGAGCTATCATGCTGACAGTAGCTTGTTGGAGTAGCTGTGAACACTACACCACTGTCCTGTTTGCTTTGTGTTACGTTGTCGTTTGTTTGTCCTTATTTAATTATATGACTTATAAGACAAGTAATGTAGAAGGAACTGAAAGGCATCAGCTCACTGTACTTTATCAGCTTACAACAGATAATATACCGCAGGGCATGTACTTGTGGATATACAGATATTATATAACTGTATAACTGAACTCCACACCCTCACAGATCAAACACCTTCAGGTGCCAGTGGTGCTTTAATGAACTGGCACACAGCCAAATATTTGCACGACTGTATGTGTGTAATTAGTCCGTTGGTGATGTTCTGTTGGTGTGGCCTGTACTTAACTACAGCATTGTTAAACTAATGCTATATTAGAATGATAGAGGTTGTTGTAACTTCTTCTCTTGCTAAGATGGAGACCAGTTCAGAGTCTATTCTTGAGTTTTATTCTTGAGGATACTGTGGTACAGACATGCTCTGAGAAAGGTCTAAGGTAAGGTTCGGTTGACGTCTGCTGGCAAAGTTGTTGACTTCTTGAAGAAGGAGTAAAGAATTTGTTAAGGAAACAGAAGTTTAATTGCACGCCCTTGCTTCCGAGCCAGTCTAAACCAGTTCACAAATCGATGGTCTTAAACTGCCAACCGTTTAAACCACACGTCCCTTTGTCTAAACGACCCAGAAACCCCCTACATGATGGGTGACTGCCTCCTCCACACAGTCCACAGTCTACCCCATCTAGGAGTTGGGATGCTTCCAAGATAATTCCTACAACAATTGGCATAGCTACATTGTAAGATAGGCTACCCATTGGGGGTCCTTACATGACAAAGGGACATATAAAAGGAGACATATGGAATGCAAACGAGACAAACCGAAAAGGCAATGGAACAAAAGAAGGATTAATATTTAACAGTCCCAAATGGTCTAAATTCAACTGGCAACTGCATCCTACAGATCCAACTGGCCTTTATGACACTGCATGGCCACGTCGCCTGATCTCCAGGACTTGGGGACGATTTCCTTGGGGGGTTCCTGCCATAAACTGTATGACGGTCCTCACTAGGATTGGGTATCACCACAGATTTCCCGGATTGATTCGATCCTGATTCACAAGGTCCCAATTCAATTTGATTTCAAGATTCAATATTGATTCATTTAGGGATATATCAGTTACAATAATATGTTTTGTTTGAATATGAAAAAAAGATTTTCAGAGAACTAATGTGGTAAATGTACAAGGAACACTTAACCTACCATTACTAAAAACATTAGTGTTTATATGTTTATATTCACCGTATTTAGCCACACCCACTTTTAAGCATGTGTTTCTTCCGCCTTTGTGTTAGAACTTTAGCTCAGCTAACCAAAATGAATACAGTTACATGGGAGGAGATCAGAGAAGCAGTAAGAAGTTCAATTGGGACAACACTGTCTCATCCGAGGTTAATAACACAGTGGGGGGATTATATGAAAAGGTGGTCTGAGGTTACCTACGGCAACGTTTTTAATTACTCTGTACTCTCAAAAGGTGTAGACGGTTCGGCAATGAAAAACTATAAAAGTACTGAAGCGTATCAGTACCTGCACAGTGGGAAGGTCGGCCGTGTACTCCTACACACAAATGGTGAGTTTATATTTTTGAAAGTCGGTGTAAACCCAAGTCAAGCCGGGGGGGGGGATAATCGATTTTTTAAACACACCCCTAGTCCTCACCCAAGCTTAGCAGACAGGTATTGTATGTAGGAAATATTTACAACAAGGCTTTATCATGTATATTGCTAACAATTTTTTGTATTACTGGTGCTAAACTACACATCCATCAGCAGTTGAGTTTTATTAATGATGGGTTCTACAGTCATTGGGCATAATGTGCTTTAATAGACCCACATTTCCAACTTCTGCTGCCTGGATTCAACCACACCTCCATCTGCATGAAGTTTTAGGACTACATGATGTAAAAAAAACTAACTGCGGCTTTGTTAATGCCAAGTTTGAACAGTACAGTATGCGGAACTAAACACAACAACATCACGTCACTGTGGACCACACCTCTCAGGATCCCTCAGAATATAAACACAAGCTCCACCTGAAAGGTGTTCTGGATGTGGGCGGAGAGATCTGGAGGTATTTATCTAGCTTCTTGAAGTCTGAGCGTTCACACTGCGTGTTTGTTTTTATCACAAGAGGAAAACCATGTCTGGAGCGGTCTCCACCTTGATGAAGAAGCGAGCTGAGGCTGCAGGTCTGGGCACCAACAACAAAGCTGTCAAGTACATGAACCAAGACTTCCTGGCTCTGAAGAACAAGTGTCTGAGCAGCAGGCGACTCTTCCGCGACCCCTTATTTCAACCTGTCCCAGAGTCCCTGGGCTACAATAAACTCGGACCGAACTCAGAGGACACCATAGGAGTGGAATGGAAAAGACCCGGAGTAAGTCAGACTAGCCTGAGACCACTTCATCCTGAGGGGGCTTTAGCTGAGATTCTGGGGGGTAAAATCTGTGAATGTAGACTACATATCGTCACTGTCCAAAGACTAACATGTATCTCTGTTTCTGTCGATATTTAATTTTCTACATCATTTAAACCTGACAGTAGGCGTTTACATTAAGTGAGAATTCCATGATGAGTGGACCAATAGAAAAATTCTGGTTCAATTGATAAACATTAAAGGTAAAGTAAGTTTTTAACCCTTTAAAGCCTGAACCATGAAACAAGTGCTTGAAAGTTTGAAATCTATGATATGGTATTGTTTATTAGAACTTCAATAAATAATAATAATAATAATAATAATAACAAATAATAATACAGTTATTAAATAAAAATGGATTATTATGTAAATAAATAAAAATACAATTTAAGAACACTTTGCATATATGAGTTTTGTTTTGTATCATATTTGGTACATCTGCAATTATTTTAAATGTTTAGTCATTTCTAACTTAGAAAAGAACACGTTACCATATTGTACTACAGAGTTTTACACATTATGGATCTACTACAGTCTTTGGTTCTCCACTAAAATCTAGAACAAAGTGAGCGCTGGGGCAAAGTAAGTAAGTGAATATATATTTATATAGCCCTTTTTTCAAGTAAAACAACTAAGTGCTGCACACAGTCATACAACATAATAAAAAACAAAAAATAAACACACTAGCGTCATGACAAACCCATACAGCATTAGATAAGTTGAATAAACACCATTATTAAAATGAAAAATTAAATAAAATTAAATACAAAATAATAATTTATTTATAAATAAAATTCTTAAATAAATATATTTAGAAATAAAAGGTAAAATAAAGATAAAAAATAAATAAAAACAGGAAACCTAGCGATGCATAATCTACAAAGGCTAAAGAGAACGTCAGGTTTTTAGGAAAAAAATAATAACTATCAAAATCTTGGATATCAAGTATGATTCACTTTAAAGGGTTAACTACTCCTGCGATGATATGATGGGTGATGAAGATCTGCCACACCAAAATTCAGCAAGGGAGCTTATATTTGGACATTAATGTCAAGTTGTTCTCCAGATAACGTTGGCTTTTACACAAGAAGTCAAAAGATAATAAACCTTCTTCTGCTTTTTTGGTTAAATTTCATTTTTGGAGTGTGTACGTTTGAACACAACCTGAAACAACACTTGATTTGTGGTTAACAAATAACAATAAAACTAATATTATGTCCAGTACAAAAGCAGATATAGTTATATTTGTGGATACCTGTCGTGACAAACTGACCAATAGAATTACACCAAAATCACTTCTTTACATTAACTTACATTGAAAGTTAAGGCCAGTTTCACATTCTCCTGTAAAGTTTTCATTCTGGAGGTTCTAGTTTTGTTTAGTTTTGTTGTGTTGTATATCTAGTACTGTGTTTTATGTTGTGTTGTGTAGGAGCTGATCTCAGCACCCCAGTTCATCGTCAGTGGAGCCACGAGGACTGACATCTGCCAAGGAGCTATGGGTAAACATACTGCAAGGCTTCTGTCTAAATTATACACTGAGTTCTGCTGGTGACCTGTGGTCCAGTTACATGTTTTGTTGATTTGCTAAGTGATAATACACCAAATCAGAAACAGTTGGGACAGTATGGAACAGGGGTGTTTAATTAGAATTCAGTAAGGTCCACCTAGAGGAGATCGCCTCAGGCCAAGGTCTGGGCCGTCACCATTTCTAACATGTGTTATGATTCAGTGGTGTATCCTGTTTACTGAAGTAGACTAATATCAGCATCTTATACCATCAGCTACTGAAACACCAACACATCACACATACTGTTCAGGGGTGCGTTTCCCAAAACGTTCGTAACGCTAAGTACTTCGTAACTTCATACTTAAGAACATTCTTAAAATTACGAATGTTTCCCGAAAGCCTTCGTAACTAACGTAGTATGTAAAGTCGTTCGTAAATGTAAGAGTAATCCGAACCACTCGTAACTAGCCAAGTTCTTCGTAACTCGAAGTTCACATGCAATTCTGTCTCAAAAACAAAACATGAATTCATAAAGATTTATAATCACTTGAAAGCGTAATTGCATCACAAAAATGATATCCAACGTCAACAAATATCATATCCAACAGCTTGAATTATGTAAACAGCAAACTTCTAGTATAAACAGGTGGGAAGTAAACTGCCCACCACTCTGAAGGTCCTGAGTTCAACACTACACATGTACATTTTGCTTATTTTATTTCAAGGTTGAAATCATCATAATCATGTGAAACAAACAATTTAAACTGCTTAAAGTACAATATATTATTTGTTAATATTCACATATAAATTACTTATGTTTCTAGCTATCTTCTCCCATTTCTGCCTTTTCTCTTTATCTATAGAACTTCCCCGAGCTTTGGAAAATAGTATGTTTTGTTTTTATCTCTATTTCTTTGCAATTGGCTTTTATTTTATCCTGCGTTCATCCTTTGTGTGGCCGGTGCCGTGCTAGGAATCGTGTGCCTAGGCTCAGCATGCTATAGACAACAATTGCAAGCGAAATATTTTCTTTTTTTTTTTTTTTACAAAAAAGTAATGTAAATCCTTATTTGTTGTTCTTTTTATAATAATTATTTACATAACGATACATTTGTGGCATAATTATGAGGAAACTTATGTAAACCGATAGTTCAGTTCTCGACTGGCAGTGCCCATTTAGCACTGACGCGGGGGGCGGAGTCAACAAAGAGCTACTTGAAACTACTTGCCCTTACAGAAAATAAGTATACTTAAGGTTTATTTTATTAAGTATACTTTATGCAGTTACTGTACTAATGTCATTGTACTAGTAGTACACTTGTACATGTACTATTTTAATACTTCTTGGGACTACATTGACCCACTTTCTAGTTTTTAAAAGTATACTTTTAAGTAAATTTTAAGTGTAAGAGTAGTAAACCAAGTATAAAACTAGTTTACATCTTTTGTACTGCAACTACACTAAAAGTAAACTTAAGGGTTTACTGTTAGTTTACTAGCTTGTAAGTTTTCTTTAAGTGAACTTAACATAATACTTATAATTTACTGCTTATTTTATTGTTGTACTTTAAAGTATATGACTAGGGTTAAGGTTTTTTTTCTATTTAAAATAGAACTTAACAATGTTTACTTACTCACCAGTGGACACACGTAAAATAAACAAGACACACTCAGATTAAGAAACATATTTGTATCTTTATAAATCTTTATAAATCAAATTTTAAATAAATATTGTACTGGATGTGTTTTTGTGCAGAGCAAGAATACTTACTTCTACTATCTCAATCAAAATATTAAGTACAAGTAAAGACCAAATATACTTAGACTGTTCTATACTTGTCAGTATAACCCAAGCATACTTAAGTATAACTGTGTTTAGTATATCACTGAGAAGTACATAAAAAGTAAACTGAAAGCATACTCACTTCCTTTTAGTTTAAAAGAAGTAAACTAATGGTACACTTGAATAAACTTCTTTTTTGTAAGGGTGTAGTTTGTTTCACTGGTCTGGATCAGTTAATGAGTTTGTTAACTTGGAGCGTTTCCTCCTCGGTTAAGTTTGTTTTCACACAGGTAAAAACCTAAACGCACCAAAATGTTCCCCAACAAACCTTGTGAGCACGTTGTCTCCTCTGATTGGTCAGAGCTATCTGGCGTGCGAGGAAGAAAGTAAACACAGGGAGAAGATCCGGTTTTCTAAACTACTGCACATTTCTTTTAGAGCGTATCACGGAGCAGCGTCAGAGACAGCATCTGTTCATAGCTGTAATAATAATCTGATAATATACCAAACTACAGTCCACCTGCAGAACACCCAGCTCACTCCAAACATCAAGTAGACAACGTCCCTCACTGCTAGTCCAGGAGAGACCTCGCTTCACTGTCCTCGCCCTGTTAGCTGCTACAGTTTTCCAGTTCTCTGTTTACGCCAACTCCCGCATCCCATAATGCAAAGCACACCTAGCTGCAGGAGATGTTTAGATCAAACTTGTGGAGTACACCTAATACCTGGGTCGGATCGAGGTTGGATCATGTTCTCACCAGACCGAGACCACCTTCTCTCAAGGGTCTCAGTGCGGTTGTTTTGCAGTTTCTTACATTCATTTTGTCTTATATTTCACTCCAGACAGTAGGAACCCAAGATATTTCATAGTTCGTCTGCTCAACTTCATTTTCTTTGTAACTCTACCTTCATTCCTGCATTCCAGGCCTGCAACACATTCCAAAAATGTTGGGACAGGGGCAAGATAGGGCTAGTTATGAGGCAAAAACCAAAAAAACGAAAAACTAATAAAGATGTGATTTCAAACTGGTGATAACAGGTGATTTGGTCAGATGACGTACATAGCTAGCTGGCCAAGAAGCCCCCTAGACCCAGTGCAGGTGGTGGGAGGCAGGAAGGTGGTAGCCAAGCTGGCATCCATGCTGGAGAATGCCTCCCACCCCACGCATGAGACTCGCATGGCCTGGCAATCGGCCCAGTCACACCAGCGACGCTCAGCGCTGTCTTTACTTCAATCAATGCGGCCAACGGTCTTTTTCATTCCCATCAACCGTCTTCACAGTCATCAAACACCACCTCCGCCAGCAATTCGCTGGAGTTCCACCCCGTCTTACTACTCACTCCCATGCCTATTGGTGCAATCATTACAGTAACACCTGAAACACTTCACCACTCGGTCAGTCGTTCACAGATTGGTAATCACTCCCCATCTTCTGGAAGACTTTGCCTTTCTGAGATTCTCTGAAAGCCTCAGAGCAGGAACGTAGGACAGGTTGGATAAATGAGTGACATGGTTTTGCTAAAGCTTTCCTTTATCTACAGTTGGATTATACATAGTGTTCCTGTATATGTTGGTTTCAGAGATTATACGCAGTTGTATCTCCGCAGGTGACTGCTGGCTGATGGCCGCCATCGCCTGTCTGACTCTGGACCAAGATATTCTGGCAGGTGTGATCCATCCCGATCAGAGCTTCCAACAGGACTACGCCGGAATCTTTCACTTTCGGGTCAGAGTCTCGTATAACTTTACATCTCAAGACTTGATAAGACTAAAGTTGGTTTGTACTGATGTACTAATGTCAAACGAACAGTAAGGATTATCATCAACTCATTGATCTACTGTAAATCAATTAGCAGTGATTTGTATAAAATACTGATTTTCTTGGCAGAGTGTATGTATCTACCTCTCTACCTACAACTGATTGACAGTCCTAATGCATACCTATATAAGGTATTCTGGAATTTCAGAAGTTTAAGTTGTTCCTTCATGTTCTACACACATTTTTAACCATCTTGTAGGCTACATGTGGTCACGGTCCACTTACACATCAAAAACTTAAAACCTTCGTCTTGCACAGCCATCCATTCTTGCATGAACTTAAACTAGGAACTACTCCCAGCAGACCACATACACACACACACTTAAACTCTACACACTGCTCCCAGAAGGCCATACACACACACTTAAACTCTCTTTTCACTCTGCAGCTGTGGCAGTACGGGCAGTGGGTGGATGTTGTTATTGATGACTTGCTTCCTACCAGAGAAGGAAGGCTGTTGTTCGTTCATTCCGCCGACAAAAATGAGTTCTGGACTGCGCTGCTGGAGAAGGCCTATGCTAAGTATGTGGGATAGAACATTAATACATTAATCTTTATAATATCAGATTATATATAGCATTTAACTAAGAATAATAAAAGAAACATACAGCGCATGGAACAAAAAGCAAAGAATAAAAACGAGCCAATGTGAAAGAATCTAAAGAGAAGTCTGAATGTAAGGACTGACGCCAGGTCGAGGCCCTCTTTGGCCACCAGGGGAAGGCCCCCAGTCATGTACACTAAGCAGGCCTCATTCAACAAAGCTGTGCTAGGGCTATGTAACCCCAGTGATCCAGTCACCCAGTACTGGGTCTTTGCCAAAGTTTTGAGCCAAGATCCTAGCCGGTAATTTCGGGTATTTGAGGTCTGAGAGTCTTGCTAAAAGGCTGGGGTTCGCGCCCCACTCATAGTGTTTGTTTGTTCATCTCTTGGTTTTATCCTTTTTAGCTCTATTTTGTAAGTACCCCTCTCCAGCCTCTCAGCGGGTGATACACGTTTTACTTTGGACAGTGACGATAAGCAGCTTGGAGGTGACATAAAATATAAAAATATAATAATTACAGATTATATTCACATTTGGAAACGTTTCAGCAAACTTTGCCATCTGCATAGCTGTGCCTATAAACACTGTGTTGCAAGGAGTTTACACTGTAGTACTGGGAGGAGGTTTATTGGTTTAGTCTGAGTTTAAAGTGTCCAATGTGGTTAAAAGGCTGTTGTGGTTTTGTTGGTTTGTCCATGGTGAGATGGGTCAGCTATGATATTGCCAGTGGGTTACATCAGTGTTGGCAGTTACAGCCCATGAGCTTGGCTCGTTCTTGTGAGGTAAAGGAACCAAACCACATGTGTAGAAGCAGACCATCAAGTTCATATGACACATCGTCACCATCCTTTAAGGCATATTAATGACATGTACACAATATGGCCCAAAGTATGTGGACATTGTTTGTTATCACCTAGTTATTTTAGGGTTGTGTGTAGTGCTTTGTCAATAGAATACCCATTTCTTGCAATTCTTGATGCTACCATTTACAGATAATAGCAGTAGAGAAAATCCACAGACTGAACTGTGGCAAACACGGCACATCCAGAGCCAGGTCACTGAGCTCTTTAGTACAACCCATTGTACCAGCAGTGGTTGTCTATGGAGGTTGCATGGCTATGTGCTTGATATTATACTCCTGTTAGCTATGGGTGTGGCTGAAACAAATATAGTAGAAGACATAATGTACCAGAAGTAGAAAACTAAAAGCTACTACTGCAGCAAAGGTCAGAAGTGGCTCAGATCTGTTTTGAGACATGTGGGTTTATTATATTGTGGGCCACTTTTAAGCCTACATACATGTGCCTGTGCTAACCATAGGCCAGCAGTATGACTCAGAAGGCATATCTCATTGATCTTCAGGTTGAATGGCAGCTATGAGGCTCTGGATCTAGGCCTGGCTACAGAAGCTTTCGAGGACTTAACCGGAGGCATCGCTGAGACATTTGATCTCAAAAAAGCTCCTTCCAACCTGTTTTCCATCATGAAGCGGGTCTTGTGTCGAGGCTCTTTGCTGAGCACAGCTATATCTGTGAGTAGTGTTTTTACTACATATTCTTATATCCTTACATCCTGAATTACAAGAGATTTCTTGCTCCGATGTGTTTTCAAACAGGCTCAGCCGAATGAAACTGAGAGTCAGACTGAAGAGAAACTGGTCAAGAACCATGTCTACTCCATCACTGCTGCAGAGGAGGTCAGACACAGCTCCAGCTGTGCAAATACACCATGTTGTAGCCTCATTATAATTTGAATACTTTTCCGAATGGTGTGGGCGAGGTCGGGGACGGAAAGTCTCTTGAATGCAGCTTTTTTAATATTTACTGTATATTTAAAGTAGTGAAGTAACTGGTGGGCTATGGAGGATGATTTCACTGCCCTGACAAGCGTTTAGGCTGTGAAGTCTATAGAAAGTGATGATTCTCTCTGCTGTAGGTTCACTTCGGTGGAAATCTGGTGCAGCTGCTGCGCCTCAGGAACCCCTGGGGACACACGGAGTGGAACGGTGCTTGGAGTGACAAGTGAGTTCAGCCAACGTGCCCCCTGTTGTTTAGGGTGTCCCATGGATCATATCTATGCCAATGCTTTCGCTTTAATGACATGACATCATTAATTGTGGGCTAAACAATGACCTTAACCTGAACTTGTAATGGACAGAATAACTCTGTAATACGTTTAAATTTAGGGACCCCAGAATTGTAATTTGGCGATGTTCAGGGTGTCAAAGAGAGCCCAGGACCCCATGTTTTTTTCACACCTGGGATGCCCATTAAGTAAAATGTGTCTGCAAAATTCTAGAACTGCACCTGGTGGATGCGAACGGCTTACCATAAGCTTGTAACATGCGCACAGCTTGGTTGATCAGCAGTCAGTTAGCAGTCTTAATTAAGTGCATGCAGAATCACAGACAGGCACAGCTCAGGTCATCAGTCTGTTGCCGGCCCAGTCCTGTGAAGTCTTGTCTCTAATCTAGTCTAGTCTGGCTCTAGGTTAAAGTGGAAGAACATGAGGAGGTTAAGAAGGGGGTAAGGAAGATGAAGATGAGAACATGACTGCAGATGAAGGGTTTAGGGATATACGTGGGTGATTGGTGTAACCGTACCAGCAGGAGACAAAGGGTCATTTCAATACAAACAAAGAGGGGGTGGTCATAAAAAGGCTATTCGCTAGGACTCTATATAAAGACATGGAAGAGCGAGTTTGGTGTAGAAGAACTTAACAGGCCAACATCAGTGTCTGACCTCACAAATGTTCTTCTGGAAGAACGGTCAAACATTCCCATAAACACTCTCCTAAACCGTGTGGAAAGCTTTCCCAGAGGAGTTGAAGCTGTTATCAGAATCAGAATCAGAATCAGAATCAGAATCAGAAATACTTTATTGATCCCAGGGGGAAATTGCAGTTTTTACAGTAGCAGAAGAAGAATAAACACTCTAATAATAATTTACAACATAAAAGAAATTTTGTATGTACACATATATAAGTCTTATATTACAATAGAATGATAAGATGTAAAGAATAAAATATAAAGTGACTGTGTCTATAATATTAAGTACAGATATACCGTATACAGCAGTAAGAGTTTTAGAAGTAAGAAAGTTATTGCACATTTGAGTTCTTACATACATAATTAAATTATAGTTCTACTGGTATCACTGTACATGTGAAAGGTGTCGTACATTCAGGGAGGAGTTATAAAGTCTGATAGCCACTGGTAGGATTGACCTCCTGTGGCGTTCTGTAGTGCATGTTGGCTGAATGAGTCTCTCACTGAATGTGCTCCTGCGTCTCATCACTGTGTGATAAAGAGGGTGGGAGCCATTCTCCATGATGGCCTGCAGCTTAGACAGCGTCCTCCTCTCAGACACTGCCGTCAGCAAGTCCAGCTCCACACCCACAGCATCACTGGCTCTGCGGATCAGTTTATCAAGTCTGTTGGCGTCTGCTACCCTCAGCCTGCTGCCCCAGCATGCAACAGCGTATAGGATAGCACTGGCAACTACAGACTCATAAAAGATCCTCAGCATAGTCCTGCAGATGTTGAAGGACCTCAGACGCCTCAGAAAATAGAGACGACTTTGGCCCTTCTTGTAGAGGGCGTCAGTGTTCTTAGCCCAGTCCAGTTTATTGTCAATGTGCACGCCCAGATATTTATAGTCCTCCACAGTGTCCACACTGACCCCCCTGATGGAAACAGGGGTCACCTTTGTTTTGTCCCTTCTCAGGTCCACCACCAGCTCCTTTGTCTTTGTCACGTTGAGCTGCAGATGGTTCAGCTCACACCACGCAACAAAGTCTTTCACCGTCGCCCTGTACTCATCCTCATCACCCCTGCTGATACATCCAACTAGTGCAGAGTCATCAGAGAACTTCTGAAGGTGGCAGGTCTCTGAGCAGTAGTTGAAATCAGTGGTGTAGAGGGTGAAGAGGAAGGGAGAGAGGACACTTCCCTGCAGGCTCCAGTGTTGCTGACCACTCTGTCTGACACACAGTGCTGCAGACGTACATACTGTGGTCTGCCAGTCAGGTAGTCAACAATCCAGGACACGAGGGGGGCGTCTACCTGCATCACGTTCAGCTTGTCACCCAGAAGAGCAGGCTGAATGGTGTTAAATGCACTGGAGAAGTCAAAGAACATGATCCTCACAGTGCTGCCTGGCTTATCAAGGTGAGCGTAGACACGGTTCAGCAGGTAGATGATGGCATCCTCAACTCCCAGATGAGGCTGGTAGGCGAACTGGAGGGGGTCTAGAAGTGGCTGGACCATGGGCCGGAGCTGATCCAGGACAAGTCTCTCCATGGTCTTCATTATGTGGGACGTCAGTGCCACTGGCCTGTAGTCCTTGATGTCACTGGGCCGCGGAGTCTTTGGCACAGGAACAATGCAGGACGTCTTCCACATCACAGGGACCCTCTGGAGACTCAGGCTCATGTTGAAGACATACTGCAGGACTCCACAAAGTTGGGTGGCACAGGCTTTAAGCACCCTAGGAGGGACACCATCAGGGCCTGCAGCCTTGTTCGTGTGGAGTCTCTGTAGCTGTCTTCTCACCTGGTCAGCTGTGAGATTCACTGTAGAGGTGACTGGTGGGGGAGGAGAGGAGGTGTGAAGTCTATCACAGGAGGGTGGGAGGCTAACAGGAGGGGGAGGGAGTGGAGTGGGCTGTTGAGGCCTGGAAGCAGAGGAGTCAGGGAGGGGGAGGTCAGGGCTTACAGTGTCAAATCTGTTAAAAAACAAATTTAACTTGTTGGCCCTGTCCACACTGCCCTCTACTCCCCTGTTGTTGCTGGATCTGAAGCCAGTGATAGTTCTCATACCACTCCAAACATCCCTCATGTTGTTCTGCTGGAGTTTCCACTCCAGCTTCCTCCTATATCTGTTCTTAGCCTCCCTGATGGTTCTCTTCAGCTCTCTCTGAATCGTTCTCACCTCCTCCCGGTCTCCAGCTCTGAAAGCCCTCTTCTTCTTGTTGAGGAGGGCTTTAATGTCTTTTGTTACCCACGGCTTGTTGTTTGGGTAACATTTAACAGTCCTGGTTGGGACAGTGGAGTCCACACAGAAATTGATGTAGTCTGTGATGCACTCTGTGAGCCCGTCAATGTCCTCTCCATGAGGCTCATAGAGTGCTGTCCAGTCTGTAGTCTCAAAGCAGTCCTGCAGCACTTCAGAAGTCTCCTCTGACCATCTCCTCACTGTCCTTGTGGTCACAGGCTGACTCTTCACCTGAGGCACATACTTTGAGCTAAGGCTGACCAAGTTATGATCAGATCCACCCAGAGGGGGGAGGGGGGAGCAACTGTATGCATCCTTAACATTAGCATACAGCAGGTCCAGTGTTCTCTCCTCTCTGGTGGGACAGTCCACATACTGAGTGAAGTTTGGTAATGTCCTGGCCATAGTGACGTGGTTGAAGTCACCTGATATGGCAATGAAAGCAGTCGGGTGTTGAGTTTGAAGACGCGCTATGGTGGAGTGAATGACGTCACACGCCGACGTCGGGTTTGCAGAGGGGGGGATATAAACAGCCACGACAACAACATGGGAAAACTCCCGCGGCAAATAATATGGCCTGAGTCCAACAGCCAACAGCTCAATGTCCGGACAACAGATACGCTCCTTGATGGTAATGTGACCAGGGGCGCACCAGCGGTTATTAACTAACACAGCCAGCCCCCCCCCTCTCCGCTTACCGCTCTCGGTGCAGTCCCGGTCCGCCCGAACAGTTTGAAAGCCAGCGATTGAAACGTTCTCATCTGAAATGTTCTGGTGTAGCCATGTCTCCGAAAAGCACATTAAACTACACTGCCGGTATTCCTTCTGACTCGTGGCTAACGCTGTTAGCTCGTCCATCTTATTAGCCAGTGATCTAACGTTGCCCATGACGAGAGTGGGGAGATGCGGCTTATACCCCTTTTTCTCCATAAGCCTCCGTCTCTTCGCCCTCGCTTTCGCCGTGCGCTGTTTAGTTCCTCCTCTACAGCCCCTGTGCGTCCGTCTCCAAAGCTCCTCGGGGATGTTAGCGGCCCTGGTCTCCATGCCGGCCGGCTTCAGCGTGATCAGCTGATCCCGAGTGTAAACAAAGGGGCCATGCTGCGCCGCGGTGCACCAGGAGAGTGAAAGTAGAACTTTCACAGCGAACAAACTGACCAAAACTCTCTCTACTAGCATGATTCGAGAGGGCACAGCTTCACTAAGTTACGTTGTAAAAAATAAATAATATTATTAAGATAAAACTATAGTTAAAAGCAAAAACACGAACACGCGAACGGGAGCTACTGCAAAGGCTTTCGCGCATGCGCACTCTCACTGCAAAGGTTGGGCCGTCATCTTATTAAACCCAATGGATTAAGAATAGGATGTTAGTCAAGTTCATATTATGAGCGAATGCTTTTGGCAATGTAGTGTATATACTGTCATAACTTCGTTTTTGCCGTCAGAATGAAAAGGGAGACCAGTTCATAGAGAAAGCTTTTTATTCTTGGACTGTGGTACCGACGTTTCTCTGAGCTCTCACACCCTGGTCTCCCCTCTCCTTTTATAGGCCCTCCTTCGGGTCGTTTTTGGTACACCTGGCCACGTTGTTATCTCCTGGGTGGGGTGGTTCTCGAGTAGAAGTTTTTAAGATAACATTGCAGTGTCTTGTTCTCGGGCCTAAAGTTGCCTGTATGAAAAGCCCCAAATGCCAGGGGTCACAAAGACATGACCTTCCCACGAGTCCTGCAACAATCAGTAGGTCCTTATGTTAGCATTTACTCAATTCTATGGAACATAAAAATTCCCAACAATACACATACACATTTGTGTCGAATTGTGACGATTAGAGATTTAATTCCATGTCTACTGTAATGCTAGCCCCCTCTAGCTGTATGTTAACGCTAAGCTATCCTCTTCCTCAGCGCTATGGAATGGAGGAATGTTCTGCCGGAGGAGAGGGCCAAGCTGAATTACTCTGCACAGGATGGAGAATTCTGGTGAGTTATTTGGCTGAATTTGCAACTTATTCGTAGTTAAACATCACATTAACCTCTACAACCACAAAGATCTCTATTCATATCTGTAGAGCCATATTTTTAAAAATGTATTTTCTTTTCTGTGTTATGGCTTCCCATGGATTGATCACTGACTAGCCAGTGGAACCAGTGCCCTGGACTCTTTAACTGCTATGGGCCTCAGACCCCACTGCAGATAAGATTGCTAACAGCGTTCTTTGGAGAAAAGCCATAGTAGAACCTTTCAGTTTATGTAAGACAGAATGAGTTTTAAAGAAATTTGTTAAATCTAAGGCAGATGTGCTGTTATAACACATGAAGACCGAGGTGTCATGTTGACGTCCCTGATAAAGATGTTGTCTGGAATACAGAGCATGTTAACCAAAGTCCTTATAGGAAAGCCTGTTTACCCTGCGGCCATGGCTGCACCAATGTTATTTTAAGCCATACCAGACAAAACTCCTATATCTTTAAATGTGGAGAGACCAAAACAACTGAAGGTCAGATTATGGTTTAAATGTTTTTACTGATACAATTCGACAAAATCCTCATAACCCAGTGAGGAGAAGCTGTCCCCCTAAGCACCAGAGTATCATTGACCATTTCCTGCTCGCTGCGTAACCTGCAAGGCGGTCGGCACTTTCTCAATCCATCCTTATATTACACTAACGCTCCAAAGTTTAGGATTTGCATTTCATGCAGTTTTCATGCGATTTACAAACATTATTGTCAATTTCACAATTAATGGAAGTGTATCAGATGATTTTATAGAATAAAAATGTTTGTATTAAAGTCTATTTTTGTATAGAGGCTCATTTTGCATATAGTTCTATTATCAGCAATTCTCAGTCCTCTGTCTAAATCTCCTGGTATGACCACCAATCCAAGTTAAGGATGTTATTGGACTAATTGGTTGTTAGGACACTCTTGCTCAATTGTGATGCACAGCTGAAAAACATTCTACTAATAAGTGAGTATAAAAGGGAGAACAACATTCTAGGTTAGTTTAGTATCTGAAGCATCAGCAGTTGATGGCTTGCTGACCGACTCACAATTACCAGAAAGAAACAACTTTCTTTAGAGACCCGTCAGTCCATTGTTATGTTAAGGAAGGAAGATACTCTATTGAAAACAAGAACATTTCACTGTGATCCCAAACTTTTGGTAGTGTAGGTCCTTCCTGGATGCTCCTTTAGGATCATATGTTGAATATAGATATTAGATGAGATCTGTAGATAATACTGGGTTGTTTCCACAAGGAGAAGCTTGGAAAAGGTTAAATAAACACACTGACGTATGTAAAAGTGCTAGTTACTCTATTAATACTGTTTAAATATTTAAATAATAATAAAGTGTTTTCATGAGCAAATAAAAGCTGCCTGTCTGGAGAAATAGCTTTATATCAGGTAAATTGTTACTAGAGCCATTTGTCAAACCAAGAACCACATATATATATATATATATATATATATATATATATATATATACACACACACAACAAAACTCATATATTACTGTCATAGTGTGTTCTGAATGGTTGATAGTAGTAACATTAAGGATGGAGCTTCTTAAAATACTCCTTACACACTGATTCATGGGTTTTGGTGGGGGTTTGGCATCAGAAGGTTGGGGGATATTATGGCTAAATAATTTTTTTCTTGACTTTTTGTCTCTCGTCCAGGATGGCATTTCCAGACTTTATGCAGAGGTACTCAGTTGTGGAGGTCTGTAACCTGAGCCCGGATGCTTCGAGCAGCAAACGTATCGGCCAGTGGGCCCTTCAGCAGTTCGAGGGCAGCTGGAGGGCCGGCTGCAATGCTGGAGGCTGCTTCAACAACAGAGGTGCCTTTACATGACACTAACTCAGCAGCACTCTTGAGGGGGTTGAACACAGGATAGACCACCAGGACATGAGCTTATTCCTTCTGGTCTCGTACCAGAAATACATGCGTCTGGGTGCGTCCAGAAAATGTTGCATCATGCCTCCTCTAGTATTCAGATGGCGCCCTCTAGCCTGAAAGATTGGAAGACAGCCAAGTCTTTCAGTGGACTCACCTGAGTAGCCAAATCCTGTAATTAAGCTGATGCGTATATGTAAAGGACTTTAGTGGAACTCAACATTTCCCAAATATTCAAAGTCTGCCAGAAAATAAAAGCTTTAATAAGCAAAGAAAACCTCCTGTGTTTGAGAGCTGTTTGATTCCCAAACCTTACACGGTGTCTCTCTGTCAGACACGTTCTGGATGAACCCACAGTATAAGATCACCCTGCTGGAGGAGGATGACGACTCTTGGAACAACGGAGTGGGCTGCACCTTCCTGGTGTCTCTGATGCAGAAGGACCGCCGGCGTTACCGCAGGGAGGGCCAGGGCATGCACCCCATTGGATTTGACATCTATGAGGTCAGGAGCTCAAAGTCTGGTTTAGATTCCTCGTTCACATGTATCTGGATAGTTTAAAAAAAAACACTCTAATTGTCCACATTAGCAGCGTTTTAAAAAACCCATCAAGACCAAAATGTAGAAATGGCTTGAGCATGTCCAGTAGGGGGCAGTAATGGCCATACAAATATAATGGATTTTACAGTCCTGGACAACTTGTTGCAACTGTTCAAAGCCATCAGTGCTGAGTGGACAAGAAAACCTTCTGCTATGGGATTGATTGCACCGCCATAGATACCATCTCTGAAATGTCCTCACAGTCCTGAACAACCAGACAAGCAAAGTTCTTCTAGATTTCTATTCACTCTAATTATAGAATTTAGTTTGAATCTGCTGAGCCAGTGGTCTGAGGGCCAGTGAGGCCCAATAGCAGTTAAAGAGTCCAGGGCACTGGTCCCACTGGCTAGTTAGTGATCAATCCCTGGGAAGGAAAATGTCCAGATACTTGTGGACTGGGTTTTAGGTACCAGATGATCTACACCAAGTATATGTTTCTCAATGATTGCCTTCTTTTAAGCTCATTTTGACTCATTTGTGATCTTACAGCTCTGCTTGCTTGTTGTTGTTCTCTCTTTTTCAGGTCCCAGCGGAGGTAAACATCTGCTGCATCTGTCTGTACTGGATTCAGATTACATCTGACATATGTAACATATGAAATATATATTTAACTAAAACTAAAACACTAAAAAAATATAGAGACTGGAAAACGTTTTGGTAAGCACACAGGAGGTGAGTCCCGAAAGCAGTCCGTCCTCTTTATATTAAGCCCAGGGTGCTTAGTTAGGTACATCCAATCCTAACCTCTGAGAGCCATCTAATTGCACCAAGTATGGTTTGACGGACAGAGTTTAGAGTTTGGAACTATTTGCCACTTGTGTTTGCACATTTAACCCCCCCATAAAGTGAAATACCTGCATACACACATTACGGGTCAGCGAGCACACTTGCCCAGAGCGGTGGGCAGCCTCATCCACAAGCTGTTGGGGGTTAGGTATCTTGCTCAAGGGCACTTCACTCATGTCCCGTCAAGAATAGAACCAGCGGCCTTTCGGTTACAAGGCTGGCTCCCTATTCTCCAGCCCATGACTGCCCTATAGAACCGTGTGTCCTGTGCTGATGAAGGCCTCAAAGGCATATAGACCTAGTCTTGCTTCCATTCCTCAGTGAACGTATTTGCTTCTTGTCCAGCAAGTTGGGCAAACTTGGTAGATCTCTGCACTTATCACCTATGGGTGATATAGGCAACTTTGTGATTTACCGATATGCTTACAGTGAGAACCATGGAGCCAGAAAATGATGGGTCATCACTTGGAGGTGATGCCCAACACATCCTGCATAATAAGTCCAACTGTCTGTGTACCACCTTTAAGCAGGTACATGAAGAGCCCAAAATCAGAACAGAGTGAGCTACCAGTTCTGGTGACATTAAGACACTAGTATTTCATAAGTGTAGGTAGAGGCCCAGATTGCGGCTGAGCAAGTCTTCTGTAATATGACCTACCAGGCCATGTCCCATGACACCACCATGCCCTAGAGGAACAAGCCTTAAGGTGTAAAGAAAATTGGAATTCTTTGGAAGCATATGCCAAGGGAATGGCTCCCTAAAGCCTAAGCCTTGCCTATGAATAGGCTTACCTGTATGAGTTAACCAGGAAATAAAGAGTTGGTCACTTTTTCTTAAGGTCCTATTCAAATACAATTGAAGGGCACACACAGGACCAAGCACATTCAGCCTGTTATCCTCTGTGGAGAAATTGTCAGGTGGGTAGAAGCCAGTGAGCTCCAAAACATGGAAGTGGTCAGTCTTTAGGCATAAAGACCCCACATACAACTCAGAGAACTGATGCATGAGCAAAGCATTGCAGTGACAGTAGCAGGGCCATCTTGTAGGACAACAGCTTTAGGTTCAAAGGGGTGATGGGACAGTCTTTCTAGCACTAAAGATATGTCCCAATTAGGAGCAAGATTCTACGTAACTGTCCCAGAATGCCAAGCCAGTATGGCATGCAGAGATGTTCGCCACATAGACCTTAACAGTGGAGCACCATTTACCTTTGTCTTAGAAAGCTTAGTACAGCAGAGACACTGACAAACATCTGACAAGCATCATACCATTGGTCAAATATCTGCCTCTTCCAGTCTTATAGAGACCTGGAGGATGAGGTCCTTGCACTCTGAATCATGTCCACAGTGTCAAGGGGAAGCCCTAGTGCACCAAGGTTGGACCTTGTACCTGGGTAAGGGTGGGGTATTTCCTACCCTAATGTACCCTACAAGCGCTGCCTTTTGGGTACCTAAAGGTGTTTATGGTTGCAGCAAACAGTATACATTATATGGCCAGAGATATGTGGACACTTGACCATCACACCAAAATGAGCTTATTCCAAACATCTGATTCCAAAACCACAATCTTTAACATGGAATTTTCTCCTCGTTGCGGTCATGCTGGAACAGGAAAGGGTCTTCCATGAACTGTTGCCTCAAAGTTGAAGGCATCCACTAAACCCAGATTCATCCGTTAGACTGCCAAATAGTAAAGATTCATCATTCCAGAGAACACATGCTTTACACTGCTTAGGCTACTCAGCTACTCAGACATAGAAACCCACTTCATGTAGATCCCAACACACAGTTCTTTTGTCTTGTGTTTTTAGAGGTGGTGAATAGATGAGTAGATTTTTATATATTACTTGTTTTAACACTGAGTGACCTCGCTTTGTATGTTTGCATGGTTTAGCTGAGCTGTTGTTAGATGATTGTTGTAAGATGATTACCCCTATAGTTGTCCGGGGCAGATCTAGGAGGGCAGACATTTGAAATCATGAATTCTATGACAGTGCCATGTTTAATGCCACTGAGCTCCTCAGTACAACCCAATCAACTGCCTCAGTGTGTGTATGGAGATTGCATAGCAGTGCTTGATTTTATACATCACCTAATGTGTGTATGGCTGAAACACAATAATTATGTGTGGTGGAGTTACCAACTGATCTCTTTAATGCCACTTGTGCCCTAGCTCCGTGGCTCCAAGAACGTGCGTCTGAAGAACACATTTTTCCAGTACAACGCTCCATGTGTCAGGTGCGACAACTTCATCAGTAAAAGGGATGTGAGCCAACGGTTCCAGCTGCCTCCAGGAGAATATTTGATCATCCCCTCGACCTACGAAGCTGGCCTAGAAGCCGACTTCATCCTCAGAGTCTTCACGGAGAAACAAGTGAAGATGCAGTCAGTAACTTTTCTTTATTTACATATTACTTACATTCATTCTATTATTTATTTGCATGTAACGTATACAGTTGATTATTCGTGTCAGAATTAGCTTCGAGAAAGGAATGATTATCCAGCAGTAACGTGGTATTTAAACACCTCACATGGCAGCTCATGCTGAACAGTTGGCAAGGTGTTCTTTTCATCAAATCCTTTCCTCCACAAACATACTTCTGACAGAGTTTCAATTCTCATTAGTCAGAAATGCCTCTAGAGCAGAGGTCACTAATAGGCGGACAGCGGTCCAAGTCTGGACCTGGACGTTATCCATTGCGCGCCAAACCGATAATCTATTGAGAAGGATTTAATTCTGACAGTGTTTATTTTAGACGGCAAATCTTTTCTTGTCTTTACGGTATACGGGCAACCTTACAGACCAATCACGTGCGTTGTAAGATCTCCAAAGGCTCCTCAGCCAATAAGATCTGGGCCGATTCGGGAGTACGGCAGACACACAGGCGAGGTACGAAGCGAGAAGCAGTATTCAGAGAATACAGCCAGTCAGATAGTGATAGACTGCCTTATAGGGCAGTGGAGATCAAGCATAGTGGATGAAAACCTATCCTACAATCGCTGCTTTTTGGGTACCTAAAGGTGTTTATGGTTGCAGCAACACCCAACAGTAGCATAGTGAGCGTATACTATTATACTATTATATGGCCAAAGATATGTGGACACTTGACCATTACACCAAAATGAGCTTATTCCAAACATCTGATTCCAAAACCACAAGCATTAACATGGAATTATCTCTTCGTTGCGGTCATGCTGAAACAGGACAGGGTCTTCCTTAAACTGCTGCCACAAAGTTGAAGGCATCCACTAAATCCATATTCATCCGTTAGACTGCCAAATAGTAAAGATTCATCATTCCATTCATCATACACCGCTTCAGTAAATGCTGGTCATTGTGAGCCAGTCAGATAGTGAGAGTCAGAGTGAGTCGGAGAAAGAATAACATACTCTAGAAAGAAGACGATGACGAAAAACGCTTTTTTAACCAGGAATGGAGACGTATATGTTTCTCTTCCCACAGGCAGCTCCAAACCAACATGGCAAGATGTGAAACTGAGTTAACAAAAAGACTGCACGTTTACTTTTTCTATAAATAAACACTTTAAGATGCACTTTTTTTCAAAAGAATTCTGTTTTTAATGAAGCCCTTGTTTTTGAAATTTTATAAATCATTTATTCAGTTTAGCACTTAAAACAATAAATATACTGAAATATACTGAACGGTATTTGTAATTTGTTGGTCTTTCAGTAGCTGATGGTATAAGATGCTGATACTAGGCTACTTCAGTAAACAGAAGGAAATTTCCTTTAACTGGACCTTCTAATTAAATACCCCTGCTCTAAAGTGTCTAAATGTTTGTTGAATCCTTCAGACTTTGTCTTTTGTGGTGAGGTTGCAGGTAATGTTTTAATGACTCCTCCATACAGACCATGTGCAAGTAAAGAACTGTATGATATAAGCCTTGCTGGAGAAGATTATTACAAGTGATTACAGACATACATGGTGTAGTTTTTAGCACTGTCAGCAAGACGATCCAGGTTGGATTCCCGGTCTGGGTCGTTCTGTGTGGAGTGTGTATGTTCTCCCTGTGCTTGAGTGGGCTTCATCCGGGTACTCCGGTTTCCTCCCACAGTTCAAACACATGCATGTTAGGATCCTCACTCTAAACTGCCCGTAGAAGTGAATGTGTGCTTGAGTGCCTGTTGGCCATGTGATGGACTGGCGATCTGTCCATGGTGTACCCCGCCTTCACCCAATGACGCTGGGATTGGCCCCAGCTCCTCCGTGACCCCGACTAGTGGGATAAAGCCGAAGATAATGGATGGATGGATGGATGGATTACAGGGTTAGACAAGCTGTCATTTCTAGAATCAGGTGGTCCTTTTACGTTAAGGTATACATAGAACTACAGAATATACCACCATTTTCAACAAGTATTGAACTGTTCAGCTGGAATCATGCACGCAGCATGTTATGCAGAGACTCACAGAAAACAGCTCTAGAGCACTGCTTTGAACAAAGCACTGTAGATTTATTATTTGAGAATTACAGTCTGCTTAGTATGTTTGAGATTTAACTAATTTATTTATTTAAATGTGATGATATGTAGGAAATACATGTGTCCATTTTTCTTAAAGCATCAAATCGTTTGTTATATAGCCTTCATGTCCGGTCAGGTGGTCTTAATATGTACTCGAAAATGGACGATGACTGAAACTGCAGTGTTTTGGCCCCTAAAGGCTCAAATTACGAGGAATGTTTTGTATCTTTACCCAAAGCAATGAAAATGAAGATCACAGATCCTTTTTATACATACAGTTACATATACATCACTAGACAGATGCTCTTATCCAGCACGACTTACAGTTTACCTGTACACAGGTAGGTGAAGTTAGAGTTGCAGTTTACCTGTACACAAGTAAGTGAAGGTAGTGTTACAGTTTACCTTTACACAGGTAAGTAAAGGTAGTGTTTTCAATAAACCTGTACACAAGTGTAGGATGGTTGCCATGGTAGGCATAAAGAGTGACGTTTTATTTCTTATTACAGTTTATGATAAATCACACTTTGCCCTAAACAACAAAGACAAGTCTGTGTGACCTCAGTGAAGACCCTTACAAAAAAGAAGTTTATTCAAGTGTACCATTACTTTACTTCTTTTAAACTAAAAGGAAGTGAGTATGCTTTCAGTTTACTTTTTAGGTACTTCTCAGTGATATACTAAACCCAGTTATACTTAAGTATGCTTGGGTTATACTGACAAGTATAGAACAGTCTAAGTGTATTTGGCCTTTACTTGTACTTAATCTTTTGATTGAGATAGTAGAAGTAAGTATTCTTGCTCTGCACAAAAACACACCCAGTACAATATTTATTTAAATTTATAAAGATTTATAAAGATACAAATATGTTTCTTAATCTGAGTGTCTTGTTTATTTTACATGTGTCCACTGGTGAGTAAGTAAACGTTAAGTTCTGTTTTAAGCAGAAAAAAACCTTAAACCTTGTCATATACTTTAAAGTACAACAATGATATAAGCAGTAAATTATAGTATTATGTTAAGTTCACTTAAAGAAAACTTTAAGTGAAGCTAGTAAACTAACAGTAAACCCTTAAGATTACTTTTAGTGTAGTTGCAGTACAAAAGATGTAAACTAGTTTTATACTTGGTTTACTACTCTTACACTTAAAGTGTACCTAAAAGTATACTTTTAAAAACTAGAAAGTGGCCAATTTAATCCCAAGAAGTATTAAAATAGTACATATACAAGTGTACTACTAGTACAATGACATTAGTATAGTAACTGCATAAAGTATACTTAATAAAATAAACTTTAAGTATACTTATTTTCTGTAAGGTGAGCTGAATATAGTTTAAGTGATTTTATTGATTTTTATGTATTGGCTTCACAGCACTAGCTTAAAATTCAAGAAACACAATATAAGAATAAGTGGAAGCAACCTGTTGTGTAGTGTCTTACTTCTCTGGTAGTCGCATACATTGAACAGCAGGGAAATGTTATAATGCTTTCGTGTCTTTCTCGTATGTTTTAGGGAGATGTGCAGTGAGGTGTCGTACACCCTGTATAACGAGGTAAGAACACAAACAGGAGGGTTGCTCTGTTTAGACTAGACTAAACAGCCACTAACAAACCCAAACGTTTGGTCTGTGTTTTATTTACGTCTGGGACACGTCTCTGGTCATTTGTCTAGACAGGGATCTAGTCTCTCGTCTTTATTCACTCATCTGACTTGTAAGTTCGTTTTCTGAACATTCTCTAAATGTTAGTTATGAATGTGTCTGTGGTTCCAATAATGCTGCATGACCGCCACAGTGCCTATGGGTGGTTCCCTAGTGGGTAAAGGGGGCCTGAGACAGTTCTTTTTCTGAATATTCTCTAGATGTTATGAATGTATCTGTGGTTCTATTAGTTCTATAGTGCGTAGAGTGGACCGAGACTTATGCTAACAATGTCATGTGTGATGTAGCTATAATGTATGCCCCCACTATAAAGGGCATCAACACACTTGAATTTTTTTTCATATTACCATGCTGTGTCCAGATGCAAGCAGCTCTGGCGGTCTTCAGACATTCATAGAACCACTGTTACATTCATAACTAATGTTCTGTTTCATGCTTTCTCCCAGAGAGCAGTTAGCCTATGGATGACCACCTGCCAGCATACTCAGGAGGACTGGTGCGTCCTGTTAAGGCTGGTCACTGACTGACAAAACTGAAGCACACAAGCTTGTAGTTGGAGCCTTCATCCTATAGAATCTTTTAAGAGAGATGACCAGGTTGCTGCCATGAAGATGTTACATACTACCTTATTAGGAAGTGCCACAGCAGCTGTTTTATAAACCATATCAATGACCTGGAACTTCCCAAATATGGAGGCCCATGTGTTGAGAGTGGGTCACCAGCAGTGCAGCCCTTGAATCAGATGTAAAGTTGGTCAATGCTATGAATGGACTGGGCATATCTGCATAAGCTGATAAATCTAAGATTGATTGACAAAGATTGGTTGGCAAGAAGGATAGATTAGGTCACAAGGTGATGCCAGTGGCATCCAGCTTCCACCACAAGCAGGTAGGGTTTGAGGTTCACTAACCTGCATTGCATTGCCAGTAAGAGGACGGTCTTCAAATTTACTTAAGACATTGGCTCAAATGGAGGCACGCACAAAGAATCTAGTACCCAGTACAGGTTCCACTGTGGGCACTGTGGAGCCTTGTAAGGCACGTTGCACCTTTGAGAAAGCTACAAACCAGATTGTGCGCTGCTTAGCATGAGTCGTCCATGCCATGGCAGCCACATGCACTTTGACTGTGGAAGGTGATTTACCCACAACCAGAAATCATTGGAGGAATTTTAACACCACAGGAAAAGTTCATTGGGGATACCCCACAGCTTTACATCAGTTAAAGAACAGTTTTTATTGGTTATCATACAGTAGTCTAGCTCTAGTATTTTTCACAGTAGGGTAACAGCCTTCTAGAAGGTCATTTGGCCCACAGGCCACATCCATTGGATGTACTCTGGCCCTGCATTTGGAACAGGAGATCCACTTTGTGAGGCAATGGCCATGGAATCTGTTGTGGTAGTAAGTGAAGTAATGCAAGCCAGGGTCTGGCTGGCCACCATGGGGTTACAGAGAGAACCTGATGGACACAGTGGAAAATTTGAAGCATCTAAGAGAGGAGGAATCAGGGAGAAACCATAGAGTAGGCAATGTGACCAATCATATGCCTGTGCATGTAGACCCTTTTCGCCCTCTCTCCCGAAAGTGTATGGTTTCTCTGTTGGCCAAAGGTTCTACTTCATATTGGTCCCAAATCCGACATAGCACTCTCTCAGACCTAGCAGGCGCAGGGAGACACACTGTGTGAGCTTCAGTGTTTACAAGCAATCCCAGCTCTTGAGGACAAGGCAGTCCTATTGTTCAATTGATCTGTACAACATGTGTCAACAGTCAAGTTTCATGTTTGGATGGAATAAGTCCCCATCCTTGCTACAAGATAGGGAACCATCCATAGGCTAAGTCGCCCTTTGGCTGTGAATGAAATTGAAGGACTAGCCAGCATTGTAATGTTTGGGTGTTCTGACCTTTAAAGCTGCATTTAAGTTGTGACTATCAAATTAAATCAAGTTCACACTGTTAACTTTTACTGCTCATTCGTTCTTGGAGGAACAACCTGCTCCTCTACATGGAGGACAAATATTAAGTGGAACTTCTGAATCAATTATAGCACTTCCAGTGTTGATAAGAGACTATTTAACATTTTACATGTCACTCTCATTGACTGTCTTAGGCGGGGGTGACACAGGAAGACATTGACCCCTCATTCCGAGACATGTTTGTTCAGTACTCTGGAGCGGTAAGAGTTTTTCTAGCATGTGTTAGTCTGGCTCAGCTGTGCGTCCTCACTGCAGTTACTTCTCTTTTTCCTTTTCAGGAAATGATGGTGTCTGTTGAGGAGTTCAGGACCATCTTAAACCGTGCAGTGTCCAACTGTAAGTCAGCCAAATGTTAATACTCAATTTAGAGCTGATTTTAGTCCAGTAGTTTGCATATGACGTCACATCACTGCTGGTGCACCAAAAGTTGTAGCTCATAAAGAGGAAATAAACAAGAAATTGGCTGAACAACACTGACAAAAATGACTTGTGGACCTTCATCTGTGGTCTGGATGAGGTTTTTCTTGTTCCACCTTAAATGGAAAATAAGAAGCCCCCCAGCTTTAAGCGGTCAGGAGGAGCAGTGTATTGTATTATGTACAGTTTATCGGTTGGTGTGTACAGGCGGTAGATTTGAATCAACCGCTACAAACACCACCATTAACACCTAAAGCACCACTAACACCTAAATTGGGATAAACAGTCACAAAGAAGACATGCAAACATAAACAACCTAACTTGCAATCAGCTGCAATGACTTCTCTGTCTAGTACACATCTTTAGCAGAGCTTCACTGGACTTTGGACACTAGCACAGTTGGGTTATAGTTACTGTTTTGAAGATAATCGTTTTATTCTTTGGACAGTGACGACATGGAGGTAGCAACTAGTAGATTCTTGGAATGGATCCCCTGCAAGATACTGGGTTTAATTGACTGGTCAACATATTATTCTTTATATTCCAAAACTAAGTAACATTTCGAACCCATGTTTAGGAGAGTCTGTTAGGAGTAAGGATTATCTGGCAGGAGTCAGTATGAAGCCGCATTCACGCCTTGTTATGCTTGTAGACTTTTGCCTTAACTCTTCAGTCTTCACTTTATTACTGCAGCCAGTCTTCACTTGGCTGCAGTAACAGCTGTAAACTGTACACTGTTCCAGAAACAGCTCATTAAATTATACGGAACTAAACAATAAAAGTGGTAACAATAGAGAGAAGCTGATTTCTTTGGAAATCTGGCTTTACTCTTCAATTCTGAATCTTGAGTATCCAAATATTTGGACCTTCTAAAACAGGAACTGAAGCCATTCAGGGTCTGTCTATGCACATGCTGTGGTGTGAGTATGAAAGTGTGAATGAATGACTGAATGGGTACGTCTGTTCTTCTTCTGCATTTTACAGCCAGTGGTTTAAAGACCTCCGGTTTCAGTCTGGAGGACTGCAAGTGTATGGTGGAGCTCATGGATGTATCCTTCCTTATACGTGTAACCAGTCTGTCAGTCAGTCAGTTATCTTTCGCTATACGAAAGCTGACTTTAAGGAGGCTGAGAGCGTCTTTCCTTAAACTTCTTCTGCTGTTTGATGCATGAATTTCAGTAAATAACATGAACAGCTCAGTAAATAAAAGTGTTGCTCAGTTCTATTGAGAGATTCTTGAACTTTCAGTCTCCGTAGTTGGGTCTAAGCTCTCTGGATAGAAGTAGTGGTTGTTTTACAGATCATACAGTTTGGATCATTGCAGAAAATGGGACAATTGGTAGGGACAATTCTTAGCGTACTGACTTTTAGACTAACAATAGCATCTAACTACTCTCCATGTGGAAATGATGGACAGGGGTGCAGTATCACTTCATGTTCTACAATGCAGAGGCGTGGCTAAAAGAAGGCTTGTCTGGGTCACAGTCACCTACCAATAGAAAGCCGTCCTATAAATGAAGATTTTATATACAGTCACAAATATCTCCAAAATAATAGCTTCACAGTAGAGAACACAAACGGACTGGATTTTCAATGCAAGTCAATAGAACCAGATTTCCTCTCAAGCTATTTTGAAGCATTTCTATTGGTCCATTCATCGTGAAATAGCCAATGTAAACAACAGCTGTTACATTTAAATTCTGCAGAAAAATAAAATTTGGCAAAAATAGAGATCCATATTTTTCTTTGGACTTTCTTTGATACATCGTATTATTGTCCCTATTAGGGCATTGGGTTCAAACAGATTATAACACTATCCTTGTTCCTATTTAAGGCCTGAATACTTCATTGTGTATACATAACTATATACTTCAGCTTCTCTGGATTCTGATTATAACCATGTGCATTAGGCATTTGTATAGGCTTGTCCAGCACTCCTGACCAGCCAGCAACAATTTCTACTCAAGGAGTTTCCAAAACCTTTAACTGAATGTTTTATGATTGTGATTATATGAGATTGGACAAAAACAATCAGACTATTTGGCCATTTAATGTATCCTTACCTTCATAGCCAGATTTTAAATGCACTGAAATTCCTACAGAGACTTCAAGAGCTCATTTACACTATATGTTCAAAAGTTTATGGACAGCTGCGCTTGCATGGTTTGGTATTCAGGCCATTATTAATGTGTTTGAACCCCCTTCGCTGCATTAACAACCTCTACTTCTCTGGGAAGTCTTTACATTTAGATGTTGCAACATTGCTGTTGGGATTTGAAGGGGTTTCTGATCAGCTGAGAGGTGGATGTTAAAGCTTTTAAAGACAGATCTTTTCTTGACTGAGTTGAATCTCAGAGCGATGACTGCGGCCAACTGAGCTTAGTGGACTTCCAGATCTTGTGGAATAAGATTTTGAAGTGGCACGTAAGTGACCGAGTCTATGTTGTACATTCATTTTTACACATTCTGCACTTTACTCAGCAGTGTTTGTTCCCATAGGCGCACACTTTTCTGTCTGTTTTCTATATTATTTATTTCTGTAAATTACTGTATATACTGTAAATACATTGTATTCTTTTTTTGTGTATTATCTTAGTTTATATGTTTTATTATAATATATTTTTTAATATTTTAGATATTTTCTCTTATTATACTGCTAGTTCGACCATGTTTGACTATTTGATTTCTTACTGAATAGAATTATTCCCTGATGTCTGCTGATTCAGCCTCACTCGGTCTCTCCTCTCTCTCTTTGTAGGACATTTTCCTACAGTTCGATCTGGACAAGTCAGGCACCATGGGCTCCTATGAAATGAGCCTTGCCCTGGAATCGGCTGGTAAGATGATGGGTCATTGTGTTTTATATTAATTTTCAATGTATTTGATTTCCTTACATCAGTCTAGGGCAAGACATTAAATGCAATGTTCAATAGAGCTGCAGAATATCTAGATATTAATTCATTAATTTTCCAAGTAGCTTATTCTTCTGGGTCACAGGCGGTGCTGGAGGCTATCCTAGCATTCATTGAGCAGGAAGTCCCCAGGACAGGCCTTTAGTCCATTGCAGGGCAGATACACAAACATACACATCTCCACAAGGGGAGAACATGCAGACTCCAAAGAGAGAGGTTCCTGGTCCCCCACCTGGGGAATAAATAAATTAATAATTTAATAAAACTACTCTAATCAAAAGCTGTTGGACTCTTTATGGCTCCTGCAGCCTACATGTCATTTCTTAGCAGTGGGGTTTATAAACAGTCGAGTCAGATGGACAAGGAGCTTTTACAAGGTCCTGGTAGGTGGTCACAGGTATCTGGAGTCATGCTGTCTGCAGTGCATCTCACACCTGCTGGAGGGAGCCTGGATGAGAATCCATAGAGCCAACACCACCATCCAGGTAGTCCCACAGATGCTCAATTGGCTTCAAGTCTGGGGGAATCCAGGGTAGTACTTGGAAGTCTCATAGCTTTTCTAACTAATATGGGCCAATCCCAGTGTCATCAGGAGAAGGCGGGATACTCCTAAAAAACATATTTAGACCACTTAAAATGGGCCTTGCTTGATTTTGCCCCTCAGTGGTTCATTGTTCTACCTCCAGTTTGTTTATAACCTCAGAAAAGCTGAATACTGTGATGGATATTAAATATGAGAGCGTCCTAAATTGTTATGGCAGTATTAACCCTTACCCAGAGTTCTTCTCTCATAGTGGTCAGTGGATATAGAGGTACCTCTGTAACTGGATAGACTTTTCTTCTTTCCCAGGTTTTAAACTCGATGCTGACATCATTGAGGCACTGGTGAAGAAATACAGGAACAAAGAGACCATTTACTTTGATAAGTTCATCGTTTGCCTGGTCAGACTGGAGGCCTCATTCAGTATGTATTTGCTAACATCGTAGTTATCTGTATCTCATGTCCTTGTTAAAAAAACTTGCTCATTATACACAATCTCCACTCGCAGGTGTTGCCCAGATGCTGGACCCGGATCGGACTGGGGTCATTAAGCTTGACATCGCTGATGTGAGTGCATTTCGAGTCTGCATGTCTTCATGCTTCACAGAATCATCTACAGTTCACAGTTTTCCCCCTCAACTGAAACGTAGTAGGTCAGTAGAGACGGGCTGACTTCTTCAGTCCCATACAAATCAGGTATGAAAGCTCAGAACCCCGTCACCTGCTGTTACCGTTCCTACGAGAGATCTGTAGAGATTTAACATGAAAATTCTTTCTGAGACAAAATAAAGAAGTATTTTAATACAGGAGTAGTTCTAGTGGAATTATTTACACTGAAAGCCCTGATGGTATTTGAACTTGATGATTGAATTATATGTACTAATTTTTTTAGCAGAGTTGTTTAATCACTTCATCCAGGTACGTTGTTTCTACAGTCAAGTGCACATATTTTAGTGAGAAGAGCTCCAACTCAAAAATACAAGCCATAAGTGGGGGTACAGTTAGCCAGAATTCCTAGAGAGTTAGTTTATTTCTGTTTATTAGCTATAATTTTTTACTTTTTTGAGTAAACACAAAGTAGGATATACATGTTTAAAACATGAATTGTTTAGTGTCTTGGCTAAGTAGTCAGTTTGGTGATAACAGGACATTAAGTACTGCCAAGTCTAACATCTACTCTAACTCCAGGGCTGAAGTATGTAGTTCTGAAGACTCTCACAGTTCTCAGTTGGTCATCATTACAATTGCAGTATGTCACTGTTGTGAAAAGAAAAAAATACTGCTGTAGTTACTTAACCTTAAAAGTTGAAGTGCTTTTAAATTCATGTACTTACTTTTTTTTTTTCAAAGCTTCATTCATTCAACGAGTGACTTCTAGTATTTTGAGTAGACCCAATTTTTCAGGGTATACAGTATAGTCCAGTAAATTCTATAAGCCGTGTACACAAATTCTTTTAAATACAAAGACCAAATGGCCAATATGTATGAAATTGGCAGATATGCTCTATTAGACCCACATCTATTATTAATACAGTTCATTCAGAAAACCCATCTACCTCCATAATGGTTCTCAGTTCATAAAACATCGATTACTAGAATAGAAACTGTATTGAAGCTGGTTGTCTTTATTTACAGGTATTAATCTGTTTTTAATCACTATTAAACATTTTGAAGACAGAACTCTAAATCTGCATAACTGTAATCAATTAGTTAAGCTTTTATTTTCTGGCAGAAGTTGAACTTTAAATGTGAAAGATATTAATCAATCTAGAAAAAGTTACCTTCAAAAAGAAAGGACTACAGTGATCAATGTGATAAATGCTAGAGTTCAATGAAAGTGGGACTTTAAACACAATGTTATGTACAAACACCATTAGGACGTGTGAAAGTATAGCACTGTGGCTGGGGGGAAAGGATGGGCGGTGACTCATTCTTATAAGAGTTAAATGAGGTCACATGCTTATTAGTACATCTTCAGCTAATTAATAAAAATCTGTACTTTGTTGAAATTTGATTATTTCTATTAAACTAAGCTTTCATTTATTGTTACAGTTACATCACAGTATAAAAGAAAAGAACTAAACAGTACATACATCATTTGGAATGAAGGGAAAATTGTGTGTGTGTGTGTGTGTGTGTGTGTGTGTGTGTGTGTGTGTGTGTGTGTGTACATATTTGCTAAATTATTCATTGAATTGTCTCTATCAAACACAGTGGGTGCGCCTGACCATGTAGAATTGGCGCTGCAGCAGCCTGAAGAGTGGACGTCCGTCCTGGCAGGACAACAGGAACAGACTTCAGTAGCTCTGTCAGAACTTTCACCATGCAGTCCAGAACGTTCAGACCACCTGAGTGCCCGATTCACTGTAACAACATATAGAATCATGTTAGGAAGCTTAGCATGTTTTACTTTAACTTCTCCTGTTTAAGAGCTTCGCAACTCAAAACCATCCAGTAAAGTCAGCAGGTGGCAGAAGTACCTTCCTTAAGTAATAGTACTTGTAATACACAAGTAATAGGTAGTCACACAAAGTAATAAATAGATTATAACTAAAGTAATGAACGTGTTTTAAAATGTAGTGAGTTTAAGTAAAAAGTATTAATTCACAGAAATACTTGAATAAAGTAGAGACACCTAAAAATACTTAAGTACTGTAACAAAGTACATATACTCACCACCTCTGAAAGTCACAACTGGTTATTACTTTCATATACGGCTGCATGGCACTGACAGCGAATCTATCTATCTATCTATCTATCTATCTATCTATCTATCTATCTATCTATCTATCCATCTATCCATCCATCCATCCATCCATCTATCCATCTATCAATCTATCTATCTAATACACCTTTAAATGTTTCTGAATTTAACCAAATAAAATCTTTCCCCCAATATGAGTACAATATAAACACATATGAAATTCCACTTTGCTATGTTACACTGCTGTATTTAATGTCATGCTGTTTTTCTTGCTTGATTTCCTATGTGGGCAATAAATAATCAATAAAATAATCATTCAGTTGATTTTGTATCTTTTTTCTCTGTGAATTTAAATATACTGTAGATCAGTCCAAATCTTATTTATGTCAATGTGGAGCAGATTGTGTAAAGTACGTCAGTTTTCTTGTTAACACCACTTGAGGTGAGATTTTGGTTAAATATTGGTGCCAATTACCTGATGGGCTTCTATCAGCTGTTTAGCTTTGGGTTCCTCTGAAGTCAGTAAAAATCAGTACCAATACATCATTTACATTTCTTGGATGAAGCTGCTCGGCCATGAAAACCCATTCCATGAAGATCTCTACTTTCTGTTCTTGAGCTGATCTGAAGACCACATGAAGTTTGGAGGTCTGTAGTGATTGACACTGTAGAAAGTTGGTGACCTCTGTGCACTATGCTCCTCAGCATCCGCTGACCCGCTCTGTCATTGTACGAGTTCTACCTCTTGGTGTCTGAGTTGCTGATGTTCTTAATCACTTCCACTTTGTTAGAACACCACTGACAGTCCACTGTGGAATATTTAGTAGTGAGGAAACTTCACCACTGGACTTCACAGGTGGCGTCCTATCACGGTACCACGCTGGAGTTCACTGAGCTCCTGAGAGCGACCCATTCTTTCACTAATGTGTGTACAAGCAGTCTGCATGACTAGGTGTTGAGTTTATACACCTGTGCCCATGAAGTGATTGAAACTCCTGAATTCCATGAATCGTCTGGGTGAGTGAATACTTTTGGCAATACAGGGCAAGTGGCTGACCCTAACCCTAACCCTAGATCATTAACTATTCAAACCAGAGCATTGACTACAACCACTACTACCACTATTAATGTTCATTATTCATAGTGGTGGTAGTAGAAAAAACTATTTATGTTAAATATATTTTGAATTAATTTCAAATGTGAATCATTATCATCCCTGTTAAACTCAAGTAAAGTCTGTTAAGTCTACAGTCTGAGTGGGCTTGTTTGAGAATTCCATTCATACCTTAATTCTGACACACTGCACTGTATCTACAGTCTAGAGGATGATGATAGCTAGTTGGAGCTCAGGTAGTGTCAGGGTTTCATTTGAATGCTTCCTCTTGAATACAGTGCTCTATATTTGTTTTGACCATTGTGGTCATCAGTAAATCATTTTATAGAGCCTATGTTGGGTAACTGGCCATTTTTACGCTGGTAGCTTAGGTGGATTATCAGCTACTATCTACTACAATCCCAGGTTAACTTCCAGTGACGCTCTCCAAGCTCGATCAAATGCTGTCATGAAACAAGGGGCACAACTAATGTGTCCAAGTCAATATATACAATATTTATATTCAATAATATTTAAACAAGTATGCATGCATTTCCAGATATTCCAATAAATATACACATGAATACAAAGTTAAATGTTGTTTCCGTTTCTTGTTCACAGAGGTAGCCTGGATCCCAGTGTCCCATGACCACCCTGGGTCTCTTCCTATACCTTAAGTGCCTGTATGGCTCATGCACCACCATTTCTACGGTACACTGTCTTTTCTTTTTGGATGGCTGTGATGTGTCCAGGGCCCTGCACCTGTAGGATTGCAGCAAGGCCTCACACTTTAGGTTTAGTATAGGAAGGAAACAAGAGCCTACCCTCTCACTAAATGTTAATACCAAGAATCTGTATTTCAGTATTTTAACTCTGTAAAATTCAGGACGACAATATTATTATGACAATAGCTACAAGGACTACAGTGCAAGAGTTTGTGTGTGTGTATGTGGTCTGCTGGGAGCAGTGTGTAGAGTTTAAGTGTGTGTGTGTATGTGGTCTGCTGGGAGGAGTGTGTAGAGTTTAAGTGTGTGTGTGTGTGTATGTGGTCTGCTGGGAGCAGTGTGTAGAGTTTAAGTGTGTGTGTGTATGTGGTCTGCTGGGAGCAGTGTGTAGAGTTTAAGTGTGTGTGTGTGTATGTGGTCTGCTGGGAGGAGTGTGTAGAGTTTAAGTGTGTGTGTATGTATGTGGTCTGCTGGGAGCAGTGTGTAGAGTTTAAGTGTGTGTGTGTGTGGTCTGCTGGTAGCAGTGTGTAGAGTTTAAGTGTGTGTGTATGTGGTCTGCTGGGAGAAGTGTGTAGAGTTTAAGTGTGTGTGTGTATGTGGTCTGCTGGGAGCAGTGTGTAGTGTTTAAGTGTGTGTGTATGTGGTCTGCTGGGAGCAGTGTGTAGAGGTTAAGTGTGTGTATATGTGGTCTGCTGGGAGCAGTGTATAGAGTTTAAGTGTGTGTGTATGTGGTCTGCTGGGAGCAGTGTGTAGAGTTTAAGTGTGTGTATATGTGGTCTGCTGGGAGCAGTGTGTAGAGTTTAAGTGTGTGTGTATGTGGTCTGCTGGGAGCAGTGTGTAGAGTTTAAGTGTGTGTGTGTGTGTATGTGGTCTGCTGGGAGCAGTGTGTAGAGTTTAAGTGTGTGTGTATGTGGTCTGCTGGGAGCAGTGTGTAGAGGTTAAGTGTGTGTGTGTATGTGGTCTGCTGGGAGCAGTGTGTAGAGTTTTAGTGTGTGTGTATGTGATCTGCTGGGAGCAGTGTGTAAAGTTTAAGTGTGTGTATGTGGTCTGCTGGTTTTCTCAGCACTCCAAATGACCTCAACCCCCTCAGTAGGTCAGCAGTCCACTCTCTCAATGTTCCTGGATGTTCACTGAAGGAGGGGGATGCCTGCACATGTGGAAATCCACCAGCAGTTCTTTGGTCTTCTCTGCGTTTATCTGGAGGGGGTTCTGCAGACCAGTCCACAAAGTCCTGAATCAGTTCTCTGTAGTACCACCTGAGATGTCTTCTGGCTGAACTCCTGCATTGTATTCGTTTCCTTCTCCTGAGATGTCTTCTCCCTGAACTCCTGCACTGTATTCGTTTCCTTCTCCTGAGATGTCTTCTCACTGCATTCCTGGGTTGTATCTATTTCTTCCACCTGAGATGTCTTCTTCCTGAACTCCTGCATTGTATTTGTTTCTTCCTCCTGAGATGTCTTCTCGCTGAACTCCTGCATTGTATTTGTTTCTTCCTCCTGAGATGTCTTCTCGCTGAACTCCTGCGTTGTATCTGTTTCTTCCACCTGAGATGTCTTCTCCCTGCATTCCTGGGTTATATCTGTTTCTTCCACCTGAGATGTCTTCTCCCTGAACTCCTGCATTGTATCTGTTTCTTCCACCTGAGATGTCTTCTCCCTGCATTCCTGGGTTGTATCTGTTTCTGCCACCTGAGATGTCTTCTCCCTGAACTCCTGCATTGTATCTGTTTCTTCCTCCTGAGATGTCTTCTCCCTGCATTCCTGGGTTGTATCTGTTTCTTCCACCTGAGATGTCTTGTCCCTGAACTCCTGCATTGTATCTGTTTCTTCCTCCTGAGATGTCTTCTCCCTGAACTCCTGCATTGTATCTGTTTCTTCTACCTGAGATGTTTTCTCCCTGAACTCCTGCATTGTATCTGTTTCTTGCTCCTGAGATGTCTTCTCACTGCATTCCTGGGTTGTATCTGTTTCTTCCTCCTGAG